>JAODAL010020997.1:0-68092 GCA_025379985.1 Phyllomedusa bahiana | reverse complement strand
GAAAAGAATAAATGGGTCCCTTTCCAGACCGTTTCAGATCCGCAACGGAACCAGGCAGGGATGTCCGCTATCACCTATTCTATATGTCATTATTATGGAACATCTGATGCAGTCCATCAGAAACGCAGGAGATGTGAGAGGTATCCAAATAAAGGGTCAGCAATACAAATGCTCTGCATTCGCAGATGACCTCCTTTTATACATTGCACATCCGATTACATCTCTCCCGGTTCTAATGAATATCCTAAAGGAATTTGGCCAACTTAGTAATTTCAAAGTAAATTTTTCTAAAAGTATTGCATTAAACATTAACCTCCCAGTCTCGGTAGTGGACTCAATAAAACGTAACTTCCCTTTTAAGTGGGCTAAGCAATCATTTACTTACCTAGGGATACAAATCCCGCTACATCAACATCTTGTATACGACCTCAACTATGCTCCCCTATTAACTTCTATAAAAGCTGACCTTAGCAGATGGGATAAAAAGGATTTCTTCTGGGTGGGGAGGGTGAACATCGTAAAGATAAATATCTTACCACGTCTTTTATACCTTTTCCAGAATATCCCACTTAAGCTTCCTAAGACCTTCTTCCAGGGTATCAATAAACATCTTACGCACTTCATATGGGCTGGAAAGAAGCCAAGAATTGCAAGAGACATTTTGATTCGATCCAAAATAAAGGGTGGGTTGGCTTTGCCGGACATCAAATCATACTATGTAGCGGCGGCCGCCACCAGAGTGATACACTGGTTCCACCATACGACAACAAAATGTTGGGTTCATATGGAAGAGGCAATAATCGGCTCCCAATTATCAGCTCTACCATGGACACTATACTCTGATAGGAACAGAATTAAAACCACAACTATACCTCTTGTTTCCAGAATCACATCTTCTGTTCTCAGATACAGCAAAATCCCAAACCATGATGCTACTACCAGCGTGTCTCACAGATGGTATGAGGTTTTTATGCTGGATGCAGTGTTTTCCATTTTCGTAACGTAACGCTACTCACATGAACCAAAAAGCTATACTATCTTCTTAACTATCCAGAAAACATTGTTTTCATAGCCTTCTGATTTGTCTAGCTGATCTTTTGCAAACTGCAGACGGGCAGAGATGTTTGGTTTGGAGAGCAGTGGCATTCTCCTTGCAATCCTGCCACTCACACTATTTTTGTTCCGTATCCTCCAGATGGTGGAGTCATGAACATCAACACTGTAGCTAATGTGAGAAAGAACTTTAGTTGCTTATATTCTGCCTTGGATTTCTTTGTGACCTTGTGGACTATATAGGACAGCACAATGGCTCAGTGGTTAGCACTGTTGCTTTGCAATGCTCAGGTTTTAAGATCAAATCCCACCAAGAAAATCACCTGCAGGGAGATGGTATGTTCTCCATGTTTCTTCTGGGGACACTGATTTTTCCCAGGTCCCAAAAACAGAAATGTTGATTTGGAATTTAGACTGTGAGCCTCAATAGGGGCAGGAACCAATATGAATGATAACAATCTCTGTACAGTGCTGTGGAATATAAAGGTATTATACAAATGAGAAAAATAAATCAATAGATATTGTAGCCCTTGCTCTTGACATAATCTTTGTTGGTTGACTACTTGAGGGTGATAATGGTCTTGAATTTCCTCCACTTGTATACAATATGACTGACTGGATTTGTGGAACATAAACTCTTAGGGGTGGATTTGTAATCTTTTCTAGCCTGAACATCAACAATTCTTCTTAAGAGGTCCTCATCTTTGCCAAGTAAATGTAGTTTTAGGTCAAATTTAACCAAAAAATATAGAAATTCTGAAGGGTTCACAAACTTTCAAGCACCACGGTAAACACCTGAGAGACTGAACATATAATTGCTTCAAGCTTTTTGGTACGAGTGGTCCCATTACTACTTCTCCTGCTATTAACTTATGTTGGAAACTTCTGTACTGTAACTTAAGGTATAGTCAGAAGGAACATATACGAGCTGGACAAATGTGCATACCATTAGCTTCCCCAGCTAGTGTTTTTACATTTAGAAAAGCTTTTAAAAAGGAATTCTGGACTTTTGCTTTAATGAAAACATAGTATATCTGAATTCTGCATCTTTGCCTAAATTTTAATATTTTACTCTATTGATCAATGTATTATATTTGTCCTTAAGGTCTGGTAAAAATTGGTTCACTAGAAACCTATAGTAAAATTTATCACTTCAATCAGGGAGCTGGGTGTTCCCTGATGGATGTCACTTTTCATATATTTGATTGAGAGCAGAGCTCAGAAAATATATTTTACGATTAAAATACATTGTACCTGATTATATAAACCTCTCCCTTTTACAGCTGCTGCAGCAGAGCTGAATGACCCCTAATGTTCCTGTGCTGCTGCTTTCGATACATCTTCTGGGATAATATAGGAAATGCAAGAATCTTCTTCTACAGGACATGCTGTTGTTGTTGTTAGTTCTCCATGTGACCTTCTCCCTCTCTAAGATCCAGGACCCTGCAGCTCAATGTGATCTTGTAATGAAGAATTATACATTTGAGTACAAATTTTCTCAGGAAGGAGACATCATTCTAGGAGGGATCTTCACTGTACATAACTGGGTGTCACTGTGGCGGCCGAAAGGGGCTTTATTCCTTGACCGTGTATGTACAGGGTAAGTAGGAATCATCATATTTAAAATTAAGAGCTTATATAAATAACTCATACCATTCAGAATTTCTGGTGTACAATTAGTCTTATCCAGAGCTGTAACCTCAGGAAATAAGAAAACCAAGGCTGGAATATGATCTGCTTTTCAACCTCTATTGTTTTCAGGCCAAAATTGATAATTCTCCATACTAGACCGGTTCCTGTAGACCAAGTCAGTCAGTGAGCCACCTGCCTCAGGTTTGGGCAGAGCATAGCTGTATCAATCATTGAGAACACTGTGAGGCTATATAGTTGTAGCTGCACAGCCTTTTCTACACCTTCCTACACTCATCTTTATGGTCAGTGTTGAAAGGAAACAGAAAAGGACAACACAGGAGGCTGCCAAGGTAAGTATTAAAGACCTCAGGAATTTTGCATTTAAACCTCTATTAGCCACCATTTCATTAACCCTTTTACCATCTGAGTTTGTTATATTAGTCCATTTACTGCCCTATACCACTAGAGAACCTTATGTTGCCTCCTTCCCTAGACCACAAAAATCCTTACATAAGCCCCCTCAAAGGTACAGACTACCAAGGACACAGCTTTGTATTGTGTAGGTGGGCGGGGTGCAAAGAACCAAAATGGAGGCATCCACTCCTCCCTATATGAGTTAAAAGCAATATATGCCAAATGCAACGTACAACTCAGCACAAACAAACAGTTCTGAAAAACACAATGTGAACCCGGGTGCCACTGGCATGGTTGTGGTTAGAGATGGGTGAATTGATTCTAACAAAGTGGAATTTGTTTAGAATTTCAGGAAAACTTCGGTTCTGAACGAAGTCGAACTTTGGGGTACTTCGGGTGAACGAAGTGTGCTTTTCATTGATAAAATGGCTGCGAGCACATGGCATTACATGGGGCAAAGAACTCTGGGAGGAAGAAGGGCATAGCCTGCATGACATGTGCAGAGATGAAGCCAATCAGAGACCGGCGGGATTCTGTGACGTCACCGCACTATATAAGAAGGGCACGACGCTGGGAGCTCACATTCCTCTCACTGTACTGATCAGGGAAGGTGCTGCTCGGGGGTGTCTCAGCTTGTCTCAGAGACTGCTTCTCTCAACGCTCTATTTCTGATTTTTTTGGGCATTGGATCTGAAATCCAGTGTGCGTCCACTGCAGCTGCATATACATTTAAATCCTATCTGCTCACAGCACATTGAATATCCAAGGGGGATCTAAGCCAGTTCCTGTTTTTCATTTAAAGAAACAGCGTTTTTACAATACAAATACCACTTCATTTTGGCTGCTCAATTCTTTGGCGCAATTTACATCCAGGGGTTAATTAAGCGTTGTTTTTTAGCTGTGGTGACTCCAAGAAACCGTCTTTTTCACCGCCAAAATATATACATTTTTCCTGTAGCCTAATTCACAAGCAAAGGTTAATTACAATTTTATCTCTTGTTGTGTAGCGTAAAAAACACGGCATTGTAACACGCTACAAAGCTAGTAGTTTGTGGTGGCTCAATTCTTTGGCGCAATTTACATCCAATGGTTAACTAAGTATTTTTCTGCAGTTGCACTCAGTAAAAGAAACTTTCTTTTTCACCGCCACAGAAGAAATTCTGTAGCATAATTCATATCCGAAGGTTAATTAAGCCTTTATATTCAGTAAAATACACAGAGTTTTTAAACGGCACATACAAGTCAATTTTTCCTGGCCATTTGTGGAGCGCAATTTATATCCAAGGGTTACCCAAGCTTGTTACTGGGTTCATTTGGATTCAAATACAGGGTGTATATTTATCATATACAGATATCTTCATCAAACAGTGTCTGTACATTTTAGAACAAACAGTATGTCAGACAGAGAGGTGGCAGGCTCTTCACCTGCGAGTGGCAGTGGCACAAACATTCCTGGAACAGGCCCAGGTCGCAGCACAGCAAGGGGAAGTCGCAGCAGGGGTAAATCGGTGAGGCCAGAACTGCCGCGGTCATCTAGGGGCCGTGTGTTGTTCAGAAACCCAAGGGTTCTTGATTGGTTGACTAGGTCATCCACTTCCTCCCAGATGACATCTGACAACCCCAGCCAAGAGTCGGTGGGAACCTCAGACACAACCCTAAGTTGGCATGGCCCGGGAACGGATCAGCGGCCCTCACCTGTCCTCAGCCCGCCTCTGTCCCATCCGGTTCCCTCAGCCAGAGATCTACTATGTGGTCTGGGCTCAGCGCCACTATATAGCAAGGATGAACAATTTGAGGAGGGCAGTCAGCAGCTACTTGGCAGCGAAGAAATGGGGCCAATATCCCCTGCTTCTTGCAGTAGACGGCAAACTATAGATGTTGAGAGTGGCATGGGAGGTCATGTTGTGAGGGGTCAGCATCGGCATACGAAGACTGGTGATGAGGACAGCAGTGACGATGAAACACAAATAGATGATGATGTAGCCGACCGCACTTGGGAGCCGGGTGAAGCAAGGGCTTCATCATCGTCAGGAGAAGAGGGCGTCAGCTTGCGCGTCAGGCAGCGGCGCAGCCAGCAAGTGGGTTGTGTGGCCGTGAGTCAGCAGGATAGCAGCAGTGCGAGGTCGGGAGCCAAGCGGCCACGGGGTAGAAAACCCGCTTCGCAGGTCCAAGAAAGTAGCGGCACAGGGGCTCAGCGAGGCAGCGGCGGTAGTAGTCACTCAGTGCGGAGCGTTGGCGGTAAAATCAGCTACTCGGCGGTGTGGCAGTTCTTTGCTAAGACACCGGAGGAGCCGAATATGGGTATATGTAGAATCTGTGGGCAGAAAGTGAAGCGTGGCCAGGGAGCTAACATTGGCACCACGGCCCTGCGTCAACACATGCAGCGTCACCATCCGGTGGCCTGGGAGAAACGTGGCTCAGATGTGGTGGTCCATCCTGCCGCGGCAGCAGCAGCGGCCAGTGGCACGCATGCCATTGCAGCCAGTCAAGACTCCACCACCTCTGTAGAAGGGAGCTGTTTTGCGGTGCAGCCAGCAAGTGGGTTGTGTGGCCGTGAGTCAGCAGGATAGCAGCAGTGCGAGGTAGGGAGCCAAGTGGCCATGGAGTAGAAAACCCGCTTCGCAGGTCCAAGAAAGTAGCGGCACAGGGGCTCAGCGAGGCAGTGGCGGTAGTAGTCACTCAGTGCGGAGCGTTGGCGGTAAAATCAGCTACTCGGCGGTGTGGCAGTTCTTTGCTAAGACACCGGAGGAGCCGAATATGGGTAAGATTAAAATCTGTGGGCAAAAAGTGAAGCCAGGCCAGGGAGCTAACATTGGCACCACGGCCCTGCGTCAACACATGCAGCGTCACCATCCGGTGGCCTGGGAGAAACGTGGCTCAGATGTGGTGGTCCATCCTGCCGCCGCAGCAGCGGCCAGTGGCACGCATGCCATTGCAGCCAGTCAAGGCTCCACCACCTCTGCAGAAGGGAGCTGTTTCTCTTTGACATCATCTCCTGGTCCAGATGCTCCTGCTCCTCGCTACTCATGGCGCCAGCAGTCGTTCAACGAGTCGATTGCAAAGAGACAACAGTATGCGTCCAAACATCCTAAGGTGCAGCAGCTGACCGTGCTCTTGTCCAAGTTGTTGGTACTGCAGTCCCTCCCTTTCCAAATGGTGGACTCTGCACCATTCAGAGAAATAATGGCTTGTGCCGAGCAGAGATGGAGAGTTCCAAGCCGTAATTTCTTTTCCAAAAAGGCAGTACCAGCACTTCATAAATACTTCATAAACAGTGGTGTCACGCAGTTCTACACCTGGCTTGCCTCGGCGAACGAAGTCACACAGGGGAGGAACTGCTCCGCGTCATGCAGCAAGAAATCGATGTGTGGCTTTCTCTGCGCCAACTGCAAATCGGAACCATGGTGACGGACAATGGGAGGAACATGGTGTCCGTGCTGCACCGAGGAGGGATGGTCCATGCGCCCTGCATGGCGCACGTGTTCAATCTGGTTGTGAAAAGGTTCCTGAAGTCTTCCAGAGATCTTCAGAAGATTCTGACAATGGACAGAAAACTGTGCATGCACTTGATCCATTCGTACAAAGCCAGGAACACCCTCCTCGAGTTGCAGCGGCAGAACGGCCCCCCCAAAACACTCTGATATGCGATGTTTCCACCCGTTGGAATTCCAGCCTGCACATGTTGGACAAGACTGTATGAACAGAGAAAGGCCATTAACGATTTTTTGATGATCCAGGCGGACAGGAGTACTCCCCTGTGTAACTTTGATGTCAGCCAGTGGCAGCTCATGCGTGACACCTGCCGTTTGTTGAAGCCATTCGAGGAGGCCACGTTATTTGTCAGTCGCCAGGACTACGGGATGAATAACGTCATTCCACTGCTTCATGTCCTGGAACAGATGCTGAAAAATCTGTCTGGGCAGGGGACTGGAGATGTGGTGACTACATCTCATGGCCACATGAGTCCGCTGGGGACTGAAATGGAGGAGGAGGAGGACATTGGAGCAGAAGCATTGTCTGGTGAAATGAGTGGATTTTCTACCCAGGTGACAAGAGAGGAGGAGCAGGAGCAGCTGGAGGTGGTAGATGGAGATGAGGAAGACGAGGCAGATGACCCGCAAGCACCGTGGCAGTATACAGTGGAGATGGAGGCAGGGAGCCCCTCGGAGTCACTTGTGCAGATGGCCCGCAGCATGCTGATTTGCCTGGCTAGTGACAGCCGAATAGTCAGCATCCGGCAGAGGGATGACTTCTGGCTCTCCACCCTATTGGACCCTCGCTACCAGTCCAAAATGGGAGCCTTTTTCCCAGCTATTGAGAGGGAGGACAAACTTAAATACTATAGGGAAATCCTCCGTAGTCAGTTGGCCGCTGCCTATGTGCGGCATCGTCCCTCCTCTGACAGGTCTGACCGGGGGGTTCCTCAGTGCTCACGTACTACTGCCCCGGCTGCTGGGGGAAGGTGGGGGGGAGGAGCAGTACCAGCTCCATCAGCAGCAACCTAAATCTGGAGTCACTGATGAGCAGCTTCCTTCACCCTCCAAGTGAGGAGGGCAGTCGCCAGCAGCAGCAGCAGGAGCTGGAGCAGTCCCAGAACCAACAGGTGGTGGCCTACTTGGACAGCACTCTGCCACCCCACTTAGAAGATCCGCTGGACTACTGGGCAGCCAATCTGGATGTGTGGCCGCAACTTGCCATGGAGAAGCTGTCCTGCCCGGCCAGTAGTGTGGCATCAGATCGGGGCTTCAGTGCGGCCGGGGCCATCGTTACCCCAAGGAGAACCTGCTTGTCCACGGGAAATTTGGAACGACTGACCTTTGTCAAGATGAATCAGGTGTGGATCGGCCAGGATTTCCACACACCAATGCCTTAGGCGTCAGTCTGGGTTCAAACTACCTGCCACAGCCACTATTCTGATGCCGCCACCCGCCTGATGCCACACATCTGCTGACAGTTTCCCCATCTGCCTACCACCATCTTTACCAGGAACTGGTATTGCCACCCACCTCAATACTCTGTCATTGTGCCACTCTATGACCTCATGCTGCTGCTTCTGTTGCTGTTGCCGTGACATCCACACTGTGTCACTGTGCCACTCTCTGACCTCGTGCTTTTGCTCCTGCCGCCGTCACCTCAAATCTCTGTCATTGTGCCACTCTGTGGCCTACTCCTTTTTTTGCCACCTCCAGAATGTCATTGTGCCACTGTCTGACCTCATGCTGCTGCTGTGGCTGCTGCCGTGACCTCCACACTGTGTCATTGTGCCACTGTCTGACCTCATGCTGCTGCTGCCGTGCCCTCCACTCTCTGTCATTGTGCCACTCTGTGGCCTACTCCAGTTTTTGCCACCTCCAGAATGAGATTGTGCCACTGCCTGACCTCATGCTGCTGCTACCGTGACCTCCACACTGTGTCATTGTGCCACTCTGTGGCCTGCTACTGTTTTGCCACCTCCAGAATGTCATTGTGCCACTGCCTGACCTCATGCTGCTGCCGCCGTGACCTCCGCTCTCAGTCATTGTGCCACTCTGTGGCCTCCTCCTGTTTTGCCACCTCCAGAATGTCATTGTGCCACTGTCTGACCTCATGCTGCTGTGGCTGCCGCCGTCACCTCCACACTCTGTCACTAATGTTGCCACCTGAGCTCTCAGCTTGTTTTTTTCCAGCTTTCGCTGGCATGACTTTATCAGGCTACATTCCCGCTTGAGTTTTTTGGTCAGTTTTGCCCTCTTAAGTGCCCAGGGAATTTTATAGTGAAGCGATTCTAAGAGTGGCGGCAGTCATGTGCGTGTCATACTAAAACACAACATTGTATGAAGACCAAACCAAGCTCCCTCTGCATATTTAAGCATGGCACAACGTTCTACAGCACCCTGCAGGCTCTGTGCAGCCTGGAAATAGCTGTTTTTTAACGCGATTCGTGCCGAAGTAATTCGGACCGAAACAAATTTTGTCGGAAAATTCGGCGAAGTGACCGAATCGAATTTTTGAGAAATTCACCCATCTCTAGTTGTGGTATATATACACACATTCCAATATCAGTGGCACACCGTCAGCTAAAAGGGCTATGAAACAGCATGGAAACCTCTAAAGAAGCATTTATGCTATCTACAATACATGAAAAAAACTTTGAGATTCTCAGGGCGACATGTATGATTCTCGCCACGTCGGGGCTCACCTTTTCGGCCATTTTCCGTCGAAATTAGCGCGATTTATGTCGGCGCTGGGGCGCGCTCATACATACTATGTAAAGTCCGCCGCACCTCCACCTGCGCTTAAGTCCTGCATTGAGGCGCAGTGCGGGACTTAGGCGCAGTGCGGGGCTGCGCCTATGATTCGCCGCCCGAGGTAGTACGATCATACATGCGGTGTAAAGTCCGCCGCACCTCGCCAGTGTGTGGGGCGCAGTGCGGGGACCTAGGCGCAGTGCGGCGCTGCGCCTAAGATTCGCCGTCCGAGGAGGTGCACTCATACATGCGGGGAAAAGTCCGCCGCGCCTCGCCAGTGTATGGGGCGCAGTGCAGGACTTAGGTGCAGAAGGGACTGCGCCTCACATGTATTCCGATACGAGACAGGCTGGAAAACAGCGAGAAATCATTAAAGATGTCCGTGCGGAGTATGAATAAAAAAATCGTCTTTATAAAGGCGTAAAACATTTTCTGAAAAAGAGCTCAAACCTAATTAAAAAAATACATAAATAAGATCACTTTCCAAAAATCCAGAATGGCGCTACATCGGGAATTTGGATATTTGAAATTTGAAATACAGAAATTCTAATTCTGTAAGCTATTCTCATTGGTCGGCAGAAACCAGCCAATCAGAATAGGAGCGACAGTGGCCCATAAAATCCTATGGAGAAGTTTGGACCAATCAAAATCAAAGGCGGGACAGTTCAAAATACAGTAAAAATGCAGAAAAAAGCTGATTGATTGAACTAGCGGGGGCTTGGCTATCTCGGCCAATCAGAATAGGAGCGACAGAGACCCATTATAACCTATGGAGAAGATTTGACCAATCAAAATCAAAGGCGGGACAGTTCAAAATACAGTAAAAATGCAGAAAGAGCTGATTGGTTGAGCTAGCGGGGGCTTGGATATCGGCCAATCAGAATAGGAGTGACAGGGACCCATAATAACATATGGAGAAGTTTTGACCAATCAAATTCAAAGGCGGGACAGTTCAAAATACAGTAAAAATGAAGAAAAGAGCTGATTTGTTGAGCTATCGGGGGCTTGGCTATCCCAGCCAATCAAAGCACGAGCTACTTCTCCCATTGTAATCTATGGAGAGATCGGCGCAATGCAATCTCGGCACTCTGCGCCGTGCAGCATGGAGTATGAATAAAAAAATCATTTTTATTAAGTGTAAAACATTATCAGATAAAGAGCTGAAACCTTCTCTAAAAATAAATCAGTTAAATCCCGAACAACGCATTTGTCGCCAAAATAAGGAATTGCAATATAGAGAATTGCCGGGAAATACAGTAATTCAAAATCGTTATGCGTTTCTCTTTGGTCGGCATAAACCAACAAATCAGAATAGGATCGACAGTGAATTATTATAACCTATGGAGAACTATTGACCAATCAGAATAGGAGCGACAGGGACCCATTATAACCTATGGAGAAATATTGACCAATCATATTCAAAGGCGGGACAGTTCAAAATACAGTCAAAAGGCAGAAAAGAGCTGATTGGTTGAGCTAGCGGGGGCTTGGCTATCCCGGCCAATCAGAGCGCGAGCTACTTTCTCATAGAGTTCTATGGGAAAAGAAATGCAGAGCGAGCTCTGTTTGTGATTGGCTAAGTTAAAAGAGGCGTGGTTATTTGGACTAATGAGAGAGCGAGCGACGCTCTTATGGGTTTTCTAATGCAATCTGTAATAAAACTGTACATGGCCGAAATCAAATGATAACACTACAGAAGTTGTCCCGATGTGTATATAAAATGAACAATAATATAGGGGTAAAGAAAAAAAAATATTAATTCAATAAAATCATGTTTATTTCTTTATTTTCGTTAGCCAAGGATCAATATTATGGGTACAACGAAAATAAAGAAATAAACATAGAGAAATAAACATAATTTCAGGGAATACACTGCATATTATCATTTGAAGTTTAAATGTATATTATACTTAATTTCAGGGGTACAGTATATACAGTATATTTAATTTTAATTTAATATATAATTAATTTTAGTGGGTACTGAATATACAATCATTAATTCTACAGGACACAGTGTGTAATATAATTAATGTCACAGAGTGCAGTGTGTAATATTAATTTAAGGAGACACATTGCATTATATAATAGATTTCTGGAGTTCAGTGTATATTATAACTAATTTCTGGGGTACAGAATATATTATATTTACTTCAGGAGGCATAGTATGCAATTTAATTATTGTCATGCAGTACAGTATGTGATATAATTAATTTCAGCAAGTGTACTGAGATATATGTGAATTACAAATTCAAAGGGGTTTTCTCATTACAATGATTAGCTTTTAACATGTAAGGACAAATAATTGAAGACTTTTTATAAATATTTAGCTTCATTGATTTTTCTTTGGTCAGGAGATAAAGAAGATTTTATCTCCTCTTAGACCCCTCTGTCTCCTCACCTCTCCCTGTTCTCTTATCTCTCATTGTTCTAAGCTGCTGTCAGTCAATCACCCCGACCATGGTAAGTCACTCCCTGCAGAGTCTTATCTCTAGTAACGGACTTTGAAATCTTCTCATTCAGCTAACTGAACTCTCGGTAGAGTCCTGCAGCCTGGTGTAATACACTTTATAAATCTCTTGCACTCCTTGTTCGTATAACAGGAATATCTAGGAACAGCAGAACTGATGTGTCTGTGATGACCAGCACAGGTACCTGACGGAAACCTGACCTGGCTAATGCATAGCGCTCTCCTTGCAGTCTCCTGGTCTATGCAAGATGATGATGCTTGTGCCTGGTGGTGTGGTCAGCTACCCTTGCTGGCCATCCAGCAGACAGACCACACCGATGTAAATGGTTTCGAATGATCTGACGTGACACTTGGTTGCCTCAACTCCCTTAAACCTGCCTAGAGTTGTGTGGCATTCATCATCCAGTTCTACAGGGGAGTGTTTTCAATGAAGTGGTTATCAGAGGTGTGATGTAGCCAAAGGATGTCCACTACTTTGCCTTTCTGCGGCTCTTACAGTCTCTCTGTATCTCTGTTGCAACCTGCTGATGACACTCTAAGCACTGTGGTCACTTCCATCCGAGAGTATACACAGTGGGGAAAATAAGTATTTGATACAAGTTTTTGCACTTCTTCTCACTTACAAACAATGGAGAGATCTGTGATTTTTATTGTTGGTATGCTTCGACTGTGAGAGACAGAATCTAAAAAAAAAAAATCCAGGAAATCACAATGTATAATTTCAAATAATTAATTTGCATTTTATTGCATGAAATAAGTATTTGATACAATAGAAAAACAGAACTTAAATGTTTTATGTTTCATGTTTTAAGACTGTCGCTGGGTTACATTAAGTTTCACCTCCCTCCAAAGATTTTCAATTGGGTTCAGGTCTGGAAACTGACTTGGCCACTCCAAGACCCTGAAATGCTTCTTATGGAGCCACACCTTAGTTGCCCTGGCTGTGTGTTTCGGGTCATTGTCATGCTGTAAGATCCAGCCATGACCCATCTTAAATACTCTTGCTGAGTGAATTAGTTTGTTGGCCAAAATCTCACGATACATGGCCCCATCCTTCCTAACTGCAATATGGTGCATTTGTCCTGTCCCCTTTGCAGAAAAGCACACCCAAATTATGATGTTCCCATCTCCATGCATCACAGCTGGGATATTTTCTTATGGTTGTACTCATCCTTCTTTTTCCTCCAAACATGGCGAGTGGAGTTGATACCAAAAAGTTCTGGTCGTATCTGACCACAAGACTATCTTCCATGCCTCCTCTGGATCATTCAGGTGGTCATTGTTTTGTCAGCCCTACATAATGTACTTGTTTTTGTTAAGCCTTGCTAAAAGTGGTCTACGGCAGTTTCCCAAAAATAACTATTCTTAACAGCTGCCAAATCAAAATGCCAGAAAGTAAAGAGGAAGTAGAATGTTTCCACAGAAATGTTCTGAGAGACAAAGTAAGTCACAAGATATTGAATCACCGCCATCTTGTCTCTATTAGAAATTAGAAACAATTTAACCTTATAGAAATTATCAACGGTATATTTCCTTGACACAAGGGAACAAAGTTTAAGGAGTCCCATGGTACTTACCAGAGCCTGCCATAAGGCCACAAGGTGGGATGGACTTAAATGCGGGGAACATACAGGTTACAACCCCTGAAATGGCTGCTCGAGGTGACAGCCTTAGTGCCCATGAGGTAAAAAGGGAGAGATGTAACTGGGTCACAGGCAAAGAGACCAGGACAGGCAGTAGGCAGAGTGTAGTCAGAAATCAGAAGCAGGGATCAAAACCAGGAATCATAGAACTCAGCAAAATAGCAAAAACACAAGGACAGGAACACCAACAATCTGGTAGGGAATTCAGGGCAAAGTGACCTAATAAAGATCCATGTGATTGGTGATGCCAGCGTTCACATCCTAGGGGATAAGTACAGAACAGGAAGACCTGGAAGTAGAGTTGAGAGCTTAAGTGTAGAAGCAGGTTGCATCAAACGAGGTGGCGTGAGCATCACGAGTGACATTGCTGACCCCAGCAAGTGACATTGCCCGTTTTCCACTCCAATACTGAGACATGAAACTGCAACTATGAAAGACCCGAGAAGATTGCTGAAGTGGAGAGTAGGAGAATGTTGAACACAAAGTTTTCCTCATGTGATGTCCTAAGCTGTAGAGTCAGTGGTTCAGTCCAGTACTGATTGGAGCTTTTTAGGATCTCTTCATTGATGGAAGAGCTCATCAGAGGCTTTTCTTGTCTAGTGACTGGCAGACGCTATCTGGAAACTAAAAACGAGTGAATGAATCTTCCTGCAGAGCCAGAGTCCAGGAAGACAGGGACTTGAAAACTGAGACCAAATGAGGATCTGAGAGTGACCAAAATGGTGAAGTGTGGAGATGATGCATCTAGAATTGCCTCTCCCAAGAAGCCTAGGCACTGGATTTTCCCAGCAAAACTTAGACAAACTGGGCAGTTTCTCAGGAAATGGTCTGTGATGCCACAATATAGATAGCGGTTCAGACTGCGATAGCCAGTTCATTCTTCCTCTGTTGGGTGAAGTTTCTCCACTTGCACAGGTTCATCACGAGTCAGTCAGTGGCGGCTGTTGAGGTTTTTGGAGGACTGTTGTGAGTTGAGGAATTCTGTAAGGCTGAGAGGATTGGCTGACAAAGCTCTACTTGTTTCTCAGCAAAATGGACTTCAATTCAGGAGGTCACAGCAATGAGGTCATTCAGAGAAGTAAGAAGATCTCGACCAACAAAGTCATCCTTGATTCGCCCATCCAGGCCTTACCAAAAGACTGCTATTAGAGTCTCATTATTCCGGGCTAGCTCAGTGGCCAGATTGCAAAACTATATGATGTATTGGCCCACCATGGTATTGTCTTGACATTAGCAAAGTAGATAAGACGCAGCAGAGAAAACACTACCACGTTACATAATTTATAAGGCTGAAAGACGACAGACGTCCATCCAGTTCAGCCTTTAGTGTTGATTCAGAGGAAGGCAAAAACCCCCAGGAGGTAGGAGCAAATTGTCCTCATTCTAGGGAAGATCATTTCTTGCTGACTCCGATCTGACAATCAGAATAAATCCCTGGATAAACAGCCCTTCTCCAGAATACTGGTCACTATAACTTTTTATATAATTAGACTCCAGAAATGCATCCAGACCCTGTTTTAACTCTGTTAGTGAATTCACCATGACAATTTCCTCTGGCAGAGAGTTCCACAGTTTCACTGCTCTTAAAGTAAAGAATCCCTTTCTATGTTTATATAAAAACCTTCTTTTCTCTAAACGTAGAGGATGCCCCCTTATTTCTAGACACAATCCTGGGTATAAATAGATCTTGGTAGAGATCTCTATAATGACCTTTGATATATTTATACATATTTATAATGACCTCCCAAAACCATCTCTTCTCTAAACTAAATAACCCTAATCTTGCTCATCTTTCTGGGTATTGCATTTCACCCTGTTCTTTTATTATTTTTGTTGCCCGCCTTTGAACCTGTTCAATGTATTTCCTGTGCACTGGTGCCCAAAACTGTACACAGTATTCCATGTGTGGTCTGAACAGTGACCTGTATAATGGGAGAATGATATGCTCATCATGTTCATCTATGCCCCTTTTAGTACACCCCATGATCCTATTTGCCTTGGCAGCTGCTGCCTGACACTGGCTCCTACAATTAAGTTTAATGTCCACTAGGATTTCCAAGTCCTTCTCCATGTCACTTTTACCCAGTGTTTTTCTGTGTAACGAGTAATCATGGAATACATTTTTCCTTACCATGTCCTTAACCTTGCATTTATCCATGTTAAACCTCATCTGCCACTTCTCTGCCCAGGCCTCCGACTTATCCAGATCAATTTGTGATAGAACATTATTGTGTTAATTACTTTAGTATCACCTGCAAAGATGGAGGTTAAACTAACCGGCTTCTTGTTTCCAGGATCACTTTTTTAACCCTTTTTGAATATCGGCACCACATTATCTATTCACCAATCCTTTGGGACATACCCAGTTACTTTACAGTCCATAGATGGTACGAATAGGGGCCTGTCTATCATTACAGAATGTCATATTGCTCGATAACTTCGGTGCAGAAAAAATTGTTTAATAGGTTTGTTTTCTCCTCCTCATCCTCTACAATACCTCCCTCACTACTTTTCAAATGGCCAACATTTTCAGGTTAAATCTTGTTACTATTGATATAATTAAAAATATTTTGGGGTTAGTTTTACTCTCTTTGGCAATCTGCTTTTCTGTCTCCAGCTTTGCTGTTTTTATTATTATTTTACATGTTTTGTTTTTTCCTTATAGTTTTTTAGTGCCTCTTCACTTCTCTCCTGTTTAAGCAACTGAAACACTATCTTTTTGTTATTTATTGCCTGCTTTACTTCTCTGTAGATCCACATTGGGTTTTTTCTAGTTTCTAATCATTTTATTTCCATTAGACATGTACCACTCACAATGGACACTTAAAATGTTTTTAAAAATCTTCCATTAATTATCTGTTCTTTTAATTTTTGAAGACCCAGTCCCAGTCAATGGGGTTTAGGTCCTCTCTAAGTAGATTAAAGTTAGCCTTCCTGAAATTCAATGTTTTCATGGCTGTTCGACAAAATAAATCACATAAAATTCCAACAATACTTATGGATATACTCGTTAATCTAGTCACTGGCTGAAGGTACAAAAATCCTTATTGAACTATAACTTTTATTTTTTTTTGCAAATAGAAAAATAGAAAAGGTGAACCACTTATGGAGACTATTACAAATCATCCATATTCTAACCATGGTGAGTCGTCTCCTCTGGCTTCTGGTAGTCTTCTGATCTCTATACATCCAATGCTCCCATATACGAATAACTTGTGGGGAGAAAAAAGATTTGAAGGGAGTCATGGTGCTATACTCACCCTATTGACACCCTTATCAAACCCTACAAAAATAACAAAGTAATCACCCTGAAAAGGATGGCCCCATGTTTGGAAAAACTCACCCTATTTAACCCCGGACTCATCATGCTATTAGACATCACCTTTACATATAGAAGTACAAGTTGTGTATATATGTATATATATATATATATATATATATATATATATATATATATAAAATATATATATATATATAAATATATATAATATATATATATATATATATATATATATAGGTATCACCTATGCATGTTGAGCACTTAAATCACAATGCGCTTCCCCTCCATTTGTGAGAAGGTTCATCTGGGGACAGAGATCAAAATATCAAGGAGATAATGCTCCAAAATATGTAGTTACAAAGGTACTGAGTAGGAGCCACAATGGGCTCATGGGCCATTTCTGATATATGGTGTCCTCAACAAAATACTCTATTAAAGGATATTTGGAAATTTATTACATTGTGGTTACTATTTCCTAGGTGCCCCGAACGTGAACGTTTCTTACTCTGTCAGGTCTGTTAGTTAATATTAAAGGGGTTGTCTCACTACAAAGATTAGCTTTAAAAATGTAGGGAACACTGACTGAAGACATTTTCCAACTATATTGTTTTGTTCATCTTTTTTTGTTAAGGAGCTACAAGTGATTTTATCACCTTCTGTGCTCTTTCTGGTTCCCCAAGTGACCGACCTGTGTACTTCTCCTCCCCTGCTGTTTGTTCTATCTGATAGCAGGGAGTGAATTCATCACCCAGGTGGAGCAGCACAGAACTCCGGACAGTGAGAGCTTGTGTGTTATCTGATCTTTCAGACAATAGACAATAATTACTCTACTGTTTACATTAGCTCAGAAGCTGCTCCAGACCTCAGAGAAGGTAATTTATTTAATCTAGACTAATAAACAGAGAAGTCTAAATACACGGAGCTCATATGCTAATTACAGACAGCTTGACCAGGAAGTGTCAGAGCAAAGCAGCATTATTTCATCCATGCATCCTATGAAATTTTGAGATGAGAAAACCCCTTTAAGTCCAAAATGGCCTTTTTTCTAGTCGGCTCCTGCATCAGTTGGGAAAGGTACGGTAACTATCTTTAGTTTATGACAAAAGCCTGTTTCCTTTATAAGAGCCACAGGTTTCATTTCCCCAATTTATGTCTGGATAGTTGTAGTTGCCCATAACAACAACCTCCTTGTGATTAGCCGCCTCATATTTTTATCTGAGGTTAACATCTGCTATGGGTTATGATTAGAGATGGACGAATTTCTAAAAAATTCGGTTCAGTCACTTCATCGAATTTTCCGACAAAATTTGTTTCGGTCCGAATTACTTTGGCACGAATCGCGTTACAAAACAGCTATTTCCAGGCTGCACAAACCCTTGCAGGGTGCTGTAAAAACGTTGTTGCCATGCTTAAATATGCAGGGGGAAAGCTTGGTTTGGTCTTCATACAATGTTTTTGTTTTAGTATGACACGCAGATGACTGCCGCCACTCTTAGAATCGCTTCACTATAAAATTCCCTGGGCACTTAAGAGGGCAAAACTGACGAAAAAACTCAAGCGGGAATGTTGCCTGATAAAGTCATGGCAGTGAAAGCTGGAAAAATCAAGCTGAGAGCTCAGGTGGCAACATCAGTGACAGAGTGTGGAGGTGACGGCAGCAGCCACAGCAGCATGAGGTCCGAGAGTGGCACAATGACATTCTGGAGGTGGCAAAACAGGAGTAGGCCACAGAGTGGCACAATGACACAGTGTGGCGGGCACGACAGCAGCCACAGCAGCAGTATGAGGTCAGGTAGTGGCACAATAACATTCTAGAGGTGGCAAAACAGTAGTAGGCCACCGAGTGGCACAATGACACAGTGTGGAGGTCACGACAGCAGCAGCATGAGGTCAGGCAGTGGCAACAATTTACATTCTGGAGGTGGCAAAAGAGTAGGAGGCCACAGTGTGGCACAATGACAGAGAGTGGAGGTGATGGCAGAAGCAGCCTGAGGTCACAGAGTGGCACAATGACATTTTGGAGGGGGCAAAAACTGGAGTAGGCCACAGAGTGGCACAATGACACAGTGTGGAGGTCACGACAGCAGCCACCACAGCAGCATGAGGTCAGGCAGTGGCACAATGACATTCTGGAGGTGGCAAAAGAGTAGTAGGCCACAGTGTGGCACAAGGACAGAGAGTTGTGGTGACGGCCTCAGGAGCAGAATGAGGTCAGAGAGTGGCACAATGACATTCGGGAGGTGGCAAAAACTGGAGTAGGCCACAGAGTGGCACAATCACACAGTGTGGAGGGCACGACAGCAGCAGCATGAGGTCAGACAGTGGCACAATGATATTCTGGAGGTGGCAAAACAGTAGTAGGCCACAGGGTGGCACAATGACACAGTGGGGGAGGTCCGACAGCAGCCACAAACAGCAGCATGAGGTCAGAAAAGTGGAACAATGACAGAGTGTGTAAGGGTCACGGCAGTAGCCACAGCAGCAGCATTAGGGTCAGACAGTGGCACAATGACATTCTGGAGGTGGCCAAAACAGTAGTAGGCCACAGAGTGGCACAATGACAGAGAGTGGAGGTGACGGTGGCAGCCACAGCATCAGCATGAGGTCAGGCAGTGGCACAATTCCATTCTGGTGGTGGCTAATTCAGGAGTAGGCCACAGAGTGGCACAATGACACAGTGTTTAGGTATGACAGCAGCCACAGCACAGCTGAGGTCAGACAGTGGCACAATGACAGTGTTGTAGGTCAGGGCAGCAGCCACACAGAAAATGAGGTCAGACAGTGGGACAATGACATTCTGGAGGTGGAAAAAAGTAGTGGCCACCAAGTGGCACAATGACAGGAGAGTGGAGGGGGACGGCGGCAGCCACAGCAGCATGAGGTCAGACAGTGGCACAGTGACAAAGTGTGGAGGTGGGTGGCAATACCAGTCCCTGGTAAAGATGGTTGGTGGCAGATGGAGAAACTGTCAGCAGATGTGTGGCATCAGGCAGGTGGCGGCATCAGAATAGTGGCTGAGGCAGGTAGTTTGAACCCAGACTTATTTCTCACAGTTTGGGTGAGGCGTCATGGCTGATGTAGTCTGACGCCTAAGGCATTGGTGTGTGGAAATCCTGGCCTATCCACACCTGATTCATCTTAACAAAGGTCAGACGTTCCACATTTCCCGTGGACAAGCGGGTTCTCCTTGGGGTAACGATGGCCCCCGCCGTGCAGGACAGCTTCTCCACTGCAAACTCGGCAAGTTGCGGCCACACATCCAGTTTGGCTGCCCAGTAGTCCAGCGGATCTTCTAACTGGGGTGGCAGAGTGCTGTCCAAGTAGGCCACCACCTGTTGGTTCAGGGTCTGCTCCAGGTCCTGCTGCTGCTGGGGACTACGCTCCTCACTAGGCGGGTGAAGGAAGCTGCTCGTCAGTGACTCCAGACTTAGGTTGCTGCTGATGGAGCTGGTACTGCTCCTACCCCCCCCCCATCCCCCAGCAGCCGCGGCAGTAGTACGTGAGCGCCGAGGAACCCCCGCGTCAGACTGTCAGAGGGGGACGATGCCGCACATAGGCAGCGCCCACCTGACTCCGGCGGATCTCCCTATAGTATTTGAGTTTGTCCTCCCTCTCAATAGCTGGGAAAAAGGCTCATATTTTGGACCGGTAGCGAGGGTCCAATAGGGTGGAGAGCCAATAGTCATCCCTCTGCCGGATGCTGACTATACGGCTGTCACTAGCCAGGCAAATCAGCATGCTGCGGGCCACCTGCACAAGTGACTCCGAGGGGCTCCCTGCCTCCATCTCCACTGTATACTGCCACGGTGCTTGCGGATCATCTGCCTCGTCTTCCTCATCTCCATCTACCTCCTCCAGCTGCTCCTGCTCCTCCTCTCTTGCCACCTGGGTAGAAAATCCACTAATTTCACCAGACAATGCTTCTGCTCCAATGTCCTCTCCTCCTCCATTTCAGTCCCCACCGGACTCATGTGGCCGCGAGATGTAGTGGCCACTAGTGTTGAGCGATTATTATCGACAAAGTTGAAATCGGCACAGTTTTTATGGTTATCGGATTTTTGAGATCATGCGATAATTTAGGTTAAAATCTGTGCATCATCTATTAAGATTGCGCCTTTTTCGGCGCTTCCTGTAATTTTGGCAGCCAGCAAATCAGATTACAGAATAGAGCAGGGTGAGATTGTGTGTTGCGACGTCATGACTGGATGTGTATGGTTGCGATTGGCTGGAAAAATCACATGACCTCGTTTTACATAGAACAGCGTTTCCTGTTCAGCCTCAGTGTCTCTCAGTGTCTCATAGCAGAAGGACGTGTGCTCTGCTTGTGTCCAAACAGCTTAGCGAAATTATTATATTTCTTCACAGAGACACCTCTACTATTAGCTGTGATCCTTACAATTTAGTTAGATTAGAGATTGGAAGATTTTATATAGTTAGGTAGAGAATTTTAAAGGAGCATCTACTGCTGTAAAGTCACAGGGGGGGGGGGGAGCAGAGGGGGGCCCCCGCGGGCAAACAGACAAGTTCTATAAAGAATACTAGATAGAGTTCACCAAGACTTAGTGTAGACATTGCACTGCAATATCTTTATTATTAACAGTTTTCTATTGAAATATTTCCTGGATATTGGGCAGCCTGAACTTATAGGATACACATCTTTTCTAGTAACTGCAGGTCTCTTTGTTAGTGCAAAACTCCACTTTTATTATCAGTATACATTTCAGATAGGTGTTCATTTTCAATTTTGCCCATTCCCCTTTGTTGATATATCCACCTTGTACTTAAATTAGAATCCAGCAAGTCAGCACAGGTTGATAGGTGCCAAAATACCTTTTATTATCCGAATACATTTCAGATACGTGTTTTTTAACTTTGGCGCAGGCCAGCTTTGTTGATAGAAGTCTACTTTGCAGTTAAATTTGAATCAGCAATTTATGTAGTACACCACAGTGAATTGATAGGTGCCAAAAATTACTTTATTATCCGAATACATTTCAGATACGTGTTTTTTTACTTTAGCGCAGGCCCGCTTTGTTGATAGATCTAATTTGCAGTTAAATTTGAATACAGCAATTTTGTAGTCACCACAGGTGAATTGATAGGTGCCAAAAATAACTTTTATTATCCGAATAAATTACAGATACGTGTTTTTTGCACTTTTGCCCAGTCCAGATTTGTTGATAGAGCCACCTTGCAGTTAAATTTGAATCCAGAAATTGTGTAGTTACCACAGGTGAATTGATAGGTGCCAAAAAATACCTTTTATTATCCAAATACATTACAGATATGTGTTTTTTGACTTTGGTGCACTACAGCTTTGTTCATTGAGGCACCTTGCACTTAAATGTGAATACTGCAATTTTTTAGTCACCACAGGTGAATTGATAGGTGCCAAAAAATACCTTTTATTATCCGAATACATTACAGATACGTGTTTTTTGCACTTTTGCCCAGTCCAGATTTGTTGATAGAGCCACCTTGCAGTTAAATTTGAATCCAGCAATTGTGTAGTTACCACAGGTGAATTGATAGGTGCCAAAAAAATACCTTTTATTATCCGAATACATTACAGATACGTGTTTTTTGACTTTGGTGCACTACAGCTTTGTTCATTGAGGCACCTTGCACTTAAATGTGAATACTGCAATTTTTTTAGTCACCACAGGTGAATTGATAGGTGCCAAAAAATACCTTTTATTATCCGAATACATTTCAGATACGTGTTTTTTCACTTTGGCGCAGGCCAGCTTTGTTGATAGATCTACTTTGCAGTTATATTTGAATCCAGCAATTTTGTTTTGATTTGAGGGATTTGAGAATAGCTGTGATTTGCCGTCTTTTAATAAGAGACTTTCCAAAACTCTTCCATACCTTCTCAAATTTGTATATTTCTGAACATGGAGCGAAATTCAGGTGGTAAGCGAGCAAAGAGGGGGGTAGGACATGGAGGTAGAGGTACGAGAGAAGGTGCTCCTTCCAGTGCTGGCGACAACACGCATGCCAGCGGATCATCAGTTACAGGACCGTCAGGCCTGTCATCGCTGGGTCAGGGCCCTGTGAATCTCAGTAACGAACAGCGTCGCCAATCTGTCCTTCAGTGGTTAATGCAACCTGCATCCAGCAGTCTTACCTCCTCGTCCTCCCAGTCACGGCCACAAATTTCGTCATCAGCATCACCATCATCCGTCCAACATGAAGCAGCCCAAATGTGAACTCGTGTGCCCACCACCGTGGATAATCCATTTTCTGAAGACCTCTTTGATGACAAAATGCGGTTGCGGTCAGAAGGCATGTTAAAAGATCAAGAGGCCAAAGAGGATGATTTTCTCTGCTCTGACGCCCAGTTACTGATGCCATCAGAGGAGGAGAAGGAAGCCGGTCAATCGGCAAAATCCCGGGCGGTCGGCAACGCCTTGCAGTCCCTCTTGCTTGTAGCCCGCAGCTCCTGGATGCAGAATGTCAGGACGACCAAGTCACCTGTGTTGATGATGATGATGACGACATTGCGGATCCAACGTGGTCTTTTCAGCAGAATTTGCTTGCGAGCGCTTCATCACTGGACGTGGAGGAAGACGATGGGGTAGGGTCAGTACGGGTTCCGCTCAAAAAGGGAGAGGGCGTTCGCAGAAGTCCGCTGATATGATTCCGCCAGCCACGGTCAGCGCAATCCCCGCTCCTCGCTTATCGCCGTCAAAAAGGTCCAGGACCTCTCAAGCCTGGGCCTTCTTTGACCAAGCCTCTGATTCACCCAGCGATGTCATATGCTGCCTTTGCCGTAAACGCATAAGTAGAGGCAAGAACCTTAAGTGGTTAACCACCACCAACATGTCTAGTCACATGCAGCGAATGCATGAGTTGAAATGGAGGCAACACTTGGCCAAAAAAGGCCAGACCGACGCCGGGCCTCCAACCACCGTCACACCCTCTGTCTCCGCCTCCTCCGTCACCACCAAGCGTTCCTCAGCTGCCCATGTCTCTCAGAGTCATGATCAGGGATCAGCCTCCGCTTCAGCCTCCACCGTCGCCCGAGTACCACCAGCACCACCAGAGACCCATCCTACCCCTTCTCCTTCCGCCAGTTTGACGACCTGCACGCCGTACAGCGGCCAGTCTAGCAGCCAGCCTTCTGTCTTCCAGGTTTGGGAGCAGAAGAAACACTTTAACCCAAACCATCCCAAAGCCAAAAGCCTGAATGTCGGCATTGCCAGGCTTTTGGCATTGGAAATGTTGCCTTTCCGTCTGGTGGACACAGATGGGTTCCGCCACGTCATGGCCCTTGCCTGCCCCCAATACTAGATGCCGAGCAGATATTTCTTTTCCAGAAAAGCCGTCCCTGCCCTGGCCAGCCACGTGTCATCTAAAATTTCAAGCACGTTGTCTGCATCTGTGTCTGGAAAAGTCCATCTGACCACCGACACATGGACTAGTAAGCACGGCCAAGGCCGCTATATCTCTTTGACAGCTCACTGGATGAGCTGGGTGGATGTCCCTGGGGGTGACGGTGGCTCTCAGGCTCGGCGCACGCTCTTCAAAACCGCAGGGATGGTGCAGGGTTCTTTCCCCCAAGGTCCTCTGGTGGCATCACGTGCCCAGAGAAACCAGGCCGTGTTGAAATTAATCTGTCTTGGAGACCATCCACACACAGGTCAGGAGCTGTGGACGGCTCTCCGCAAGAGACCGAGCGCTGGCTGGGTGACAAGAACCTTGTGCCAGGCAAGGTGGTGTGCGATAACGGTCGAAATCTGCTGGCCGCCCTTAAAATCGGTAGGCTGGAGCACATCCCTTGCCTGGCACATGTCATGATCCTTGTCGTCCAGAAATTTCTAAAGAGTTTACCCGGGTCTGGACTGCCTGTTTGAGGAAGGCTCGAAGTCTAAG
Organism: Phyllomedusa bahiana; assembly: GCA_025379985.1. Taxonomy (NCBI): domain Eukaryota; kingdom Metazoa; phylum Chordata; class Amphibia; order Anura; family Hylidae; genus Phyllomedusa; species Phyllomedusa bahiana. The sequence goes on along the minus strand of JAODAL010020997.1, from coordinate 43,498 downwards.
TTCGCACTTCCCGCCGTTCGCACCCTGCTTCGTCCCGCCTGGCTGCATTGCAGCGTCGCTCGGCCTCCCCGTCAACCCTCATTGTTGACGTGGCAACACGCTGGAATTCCACCCTCCACATGCTCCAGCGATTGTGGCAGCAGCGCAATGCCATTACGCAGTACGAATTGACACATGGCCTGACAAGCAGCGGTGCGGACCTCGGGTGTTGAGCCACCGAGAGTGGGGGGCAGGTGAAAGAGCTCTGCACCATCCTTGTCAGTTTGAAGAAGCCCCCAAAAAATGGTCAGTGCGGACAATGCCCTTGTCAGCATGAGCATTGTGGTGATCTTAGTTCTGGAACAAATCGTTGGACACCTGAAACAACAGGTCCCGCCAGCGACGGAGGAGGAGACGGACACAGATTCGACACGGAGCCTTTCTCTCCGTCAAATCCACAAGGCCTGACAGTTTCACAATTTCATGGGTTCTTCATTAGGCATGGTTCGGGGTCCAGAGCTAGTGCAAGGGGGCACATCAGCTCTCGGGTGCTCATCCAGGCAAGTCAGGGCTTTTGTTGAAGCTGTGCCGGAGGCCAGCGGAGGAAGAGGAGGAGGAGGTATTCCTAGACACCGTTGTTACCGACGTCCTGCCTTGGAAAGAGGTTGGCGTGAATTTGAGGCGGAGGAGGAAGATGAGGAAGATCATTTTTTGCTAGCGACCCTCGACCCAGAGGCTTGAGATATCATGGCTCCATCTCTCACATGAGTGCTTGGATGCTCCATTTCCTCCAACATTGATCCTCACTTAAGGCCATCAAAATGAACAACAAATTACTGGGTGGCCACCCTCCTGGTATCCCCGGTACAAAACAAATTTCAGCACTTTCCTCCCCCACCCAAATAGAGAGTAAATGCAGGAAATGGAGACCCTTGCTGATTGATCAACTGGAGACACTGTTTTCGTCTGCTTCACGTTCCCCAAATGTCACGGTGGAACAACATCAGCGACGTGAACAGCAGTAGAGTTGCCAAGTAGGCGTAGCGGTAGCAGCAGGCAAGGTGGCAGAAGCCTAATGGGTGACCTCTGGCAATCTTTGTTTACCACCTCACCAACGCATGGCAATGCAGGGCACACATCCAACACACATAGATCAGCTTTAAAATCATGGTGCACGACTATCTTGCGTCTCAACACCGATTTTTTGTATGTGTTCCGGACCCAATAGACTTCTGGTATCCAAAATGGACGAATTGCCCAAGCTGGCTCGTCACGCCATAAAAGGTGTTGTCCTGCCCAGCAGCCAGCGTCATATCTGAGCGGACCTTCAGCACAGCTGGAGGAGTCATTACAGACAAACGCATCTGGCTTTCCACAGATAATGTGGATCGTTTGACTTTCAGCAAGATGAATCAGGCATGGATCACTGATGCTGTTTGTGCCCCAATTGCCGACGGATCCACCGAATTATTTGCTGGACAACTTCGACAGTTCTGCTAGTGAAGCAGAAGTGAGCCTAAACACAGCACAAGGCAGCACAAACGCCCCCCATGCTATTAAAGAAAAATACCCAGGTCAGCTAATGGGTAGTGCTCCCATACATTTGATTTTAAGGGAGTAAAGGGACCTGCAATAGATGAGGAGCCGTGACGTTTAGTCTTCAGCTTACAATAAATCGGCCGTTATGTAAACCAATACCTCACATTTGATGTTTTTCCAGTATGTAAAATAGTTTTATTGCCCAACAGTACTGGGGACTGGGATGCAAGTAGAATACCAGCGGCCGTCGCCCCCCCATCGTGGAAGTTGTGAGAGGCGGTTGTTCTTATGTATTTTTTGTATCTGTATAAGTTTCCCACGTATGGTTACTGTGTGCATTTTTTGCTTATTTTGCATCAATGTGAATAGAATTCAATTTAAGTTGAGCTTTCTGTCCACCTAGTGGAGAGATGTATGGGGGCCACTACTACCCATGTAGCAGCACCTGAGGAATTTTTCTTTAATAGCATGGGTGGCGTGTGGCTGCCCTACTAGTAGCTGTAGTTTAGGCTCACTTCAGCTCACTAGCATGAGTATGGCCATGTTTCTGTTTCCGGTCTTATTCTATTGAGTATTTTTTCCCTTAAATTTTTCTGTATATTTTTGTGCGATTTTAAAAGGGAGTGTAGGACCTGGCAATAGATGAGGAGACGTGACGTTTGGCTGCAGCTTACAATATAATAGCCATTATGTTAACGCAATACCTTCATATTCTTGATGTTTTTTTCCAGTATGTAAAATAGTTTTTTTCCCAACAGTACTGGGACTGATGCAAGTAGAATACCGAGCCGGCCAGCTCCCCCCCATGCGTGTAAAGGTGGGAGAGGCGGTTAAGACTTATGGGTATTTTTGTATCTTATAGTTCCCAACGTATAGGTACTGTGCGCTTTTTGCTTTTTTGGCATGCTATGTTGAATAGATGTCTAATTTAAGGTGCAGCTTTCTGGTCCACCAGTGGAAGATGTAGGACACTACCCATTAGCTGCACCTGGGAATTTTTTCTTAATAGCTGGTCGTGTGCTGCCTCTGAGCTGGTGTTTAGAGCTCACTTGCAGCTTCACTAGCAGTGATATTGGCAGGATTTCTGTTTCCGTCTTTTTCTTGAGTATGTTTTTCCTCCCCTTTTTTTCTGTATATTTTAATGTATTATAAGGGAGTGTAATGGGACTCTGCAAATAGATGAGGAGCTCGTGACGTTTGGGCTTGCCGGCTTACACTATAATGGCTCAATATGTAACCCACTCACCTCATAATTTGATGCTTTTTTCCAGTATGTAAAATATTTTATATGCTCTCAACATACTGGGGACTAGGAGGCAAGTAAAACCTAGCTGCCGCCCCCCCCAAGCGTGAAGGTGTAGGAGCTTGTCCTTATGGGTATTTTTGTAATCTTATATTCCCAACTATGGTACCTGTGGCTTTTTTTTGCTTTTTTGCATGCTATGTAATAGATGTCAATTAAGGGTGCAGCTTTCATGTCCACTCTAGTGGAGAGATGTAGGATCACTACCCAATGATGCTGCACTGGGTATTTTTCTTTAATAGCAATGGGGGCGTGGGTCTCGCCTCTGTGCTGTGTTTAGGCTCAATTCACTTCACTAGCATGAGTCTAAGGCCCAGGTTTCTGTTTTCCGTCTTTTTCTTAGTATTTTTTCCCCATGTTTCTGTTATATTGTATTTTAAGGGAGTGTAGGACCTGCATAGATGAGGACCGTGACGTTTGGCTTGCAGGCTTACAATAAAATGGCCATTATGTTAACCAATACCTCATATTTGATGTTTATTTCCATATGTAAAATATTTTTTGCCCAACATACAGGGGGACTGGATCAAGTAGAATAACCAGCGGCCGCCCCCTCGTGCACCCATGGCGTTGAAGGTGTGAGAGCGGTTGTCCTTATGGGTATTTTTGTATCTAGTATAGTTCCCAACGTACTGGTACTGTGCTTTTATGCATTTTATAGCATGCTTTGTGAATAGATGTCAATTTAAGTGCAGCTTTTCTGGTCCACCTACGTGGAGAGATGTATGGGACAAACTACCCATTACTGCACCTGGGTTATTTTTTCTTTAATAGCAATGGGGCGTGTTCTGCCTCTGTGCTGTGTTTAGAGGCTCACTTCAGCTTCACTAGCAGTGAGTATGGCCATGTTTCTGTTTTCCGTCTTTTTCTTGATATTTTTTGTTTTCCCCTTTGTCTGGATATTTGTGATTTTAAGGGAGTGTAGGGACCTGCAATCGTATGAGAGCAGCCGGATACGTTTGGCTTGCATGCTATACAAATATAATGGCCAATTATGTTAACCAATTTACTCATGATTTATGTTATTTCCAGTATGTAAAATAGTTTTTTTTGAGCCCAACAGTACGGGGACGGATGCAAGTAAATACCACGGCCGCCCCCCCCCATGCGGGAAGGTGTAGAGCGGTTGTTCTTATGGGTTATTTTGTATCGTGAATAGTTTCCCAACGTATGGTACTGTGGCTTTTTGCTTTTTCTGCATGCTATGTGAATAGATGTCAATTTTAAGTTGAGCTCTTCTGTCCACCTATTGGAAGATGTATGGGACACTACCCATATAGCTGCACCTGGGTATTTTTCTTAATAGCATGGGGGCGTGGTGGCTGCCTCTGTGCTGTGTTTAGTCTCACCTTCAGCTTCACAACAGTGAGTAATGGTCCAGTTTTCTGTTTTCCCGTCTTATTCATGAGGTATTATTTTTCCCCTCCCCTTTTCCCCTTTTTCTGTAAATTTTGTGATTTTAAGGGAGTGTAGGGACCGTGTCAATAGATGATGACCGTGTACGTTTTGCTTGCAGCTTACAATATAATGGCCATTATGTTAACCAATACCTCATAATTTTGATGTTTTTCAGTATGTAAAATATTTTTTTGCCCAACCAGTACTTGGGCTACTGGATGCAAGTAGAAACCAGCCGGCCGCCCCCCCCATGCGATGGGTTGAGAGGCGGATAATGTCTTAGGGATTTTTGTATCTTGTATAGTTTTTCCCAACGATGGTACTGGTGCTGTTTTTGCTTTTTTGCATGCACTGTATGAATAGATGTCAATGTTAAGGTGCACTATTCTGCCACCCTAGTGGAGAGATGTATGGGACACTACCCATTAGCTGCACCTGGGTAATGTTTCTTTAAAAGCATGGGGCGTGTGCTGAGCCCTCTGTGCTGTGTTTTAAGGCTCACTTCAGCTTCACAACGCAGTGAGATATGGCCCATGTTTTCCTGTTCCGTCTTTTGTTCTTGAATATTTTTTTCCCCTTTTTCTGTATATTTAGTGATTTTAAGGGAGTGTATGGGTAGCGGGGCACACACACCCCCCCCCTGCAATAGATAGGAACCGTGACGTTTGGCTGGCAGGCTTACAATATTATGGCCATTATGTTAACCAATACACATAATTGATGTTTTTTCCAGTATGTAAAATAGTTTTTTTTGCCCAACAGTACTGGGGACTGGATCAAGTAGAATACCCAGCGGCCGCCCCCCCATGCGTGAAGGTGTGAGAGCGGGTTGTCTTATGGTATTTTTGTATCTGTAAGTTTCCCAACGTAATGGGGTACATGGCTTTTTGGCTTTTTTGCATGCTAAGTGAATAGATGGTCAATTTAAGGTGCTAGCTATTCTGTCCACCTATTGGAGAGATGTATGGACACTACCCATTAGCGTGCACCTGGGTATTTTTTACTATAATAGAATGGGGCGTGTGCTGCCTCTTGCTGTGTTTAGGCTCACATCATCTTCACCTAGCAGGGAGTATGGGCTCATGTTACTGTTTTCCGTCTTTTTCTTGAGTATTTTTTCCTCTTTATTTTTCTTGTATATTTTGTGATTTAAAAAAGGGAGTGTAGGGACCTGCAATAGATAGAAGCCGTGAACTTTGGCTTGCAGCTTACAATATAAATCCATTAGAATGTTAACCAATTACCTCATATTTATGTTTTTCCAGTATTAAAAATAGTTTATATTTTGCCAACAGTAACTGGGGACTGATGCAAGTAGAATACCAGCTGCCTGCACCCCCCCCATGCGTGAAGTGTAGAGCGATTTGTCTATATGAGGGTATTTTTGTATCTGTATAGTTTCCCAACGTATGGTACTTGTGGCTTTTTGCTTTTTTGTCATCTATGTGAATAATGTCAATTTTAAGTGCAGCTTTCTGTCCATCACCCTAGTGGAGAAATTGTATGGTACACAACCCAATAGCTGCACCTGTATTTTTCTTTAATAGCATGGGGGCTGTGCTGCCCTCTGTGCTTGTGTTTAGGCTCACTTACAGCATCACTAGCAGTGAGTATGGCACATGTTTTCTGTTTCCGTCTTTTTCCTTGAGTATTTTTCCCCTTTTTCTCTGTATATTTTTGTGATTTTTAAAGGGAGTTAGGGACCTGCAATAATGGGTGTCCGTGCGTTTGGGCTTCAGGCTTCCAAAATAATTGGCCATTAGATGTTTTTAACCATAACCTCAGTATTTGATGTTTTTCAGTCTGTAAACATAGTATTTTTTTTGCCCAACAGTACTACGGGACTGATGCAAGTAGAGATACCAAGCGGCCCGCCCCCCCCCATGCGTGAAGGTTAGAGAGCGCTTGGACATATTATAGGGTTATTTCTTTGATCTGAATAAGTTTCCCAACTATGGTACAGTGGCTTTATTTGCATTCTTTTATCATGCTATGGTGAATAGATGGTCAATTTAAGGTGCAGCCTTGTCCTGTCCACCTATGGAGAGATTATGGGACACTACCTCATAATAGCTCACCTGGGGAATTTCTTCTCTCAATACATGGGGGCGTGTGCTGCCTCTTGCTGTGTTTAGGCTCACTTTCACTTCACACTACGCAGTGAGTCCATGGCACTGTATCAATTTTTTCCGTCTTTTTTTTGAAAGTATCATTTCTTCTTTATCATGTCACGCCTTATTTCTGTAGATTTTATGTGACTTTTTAAGGGAGTGTAGGGAACCTGCAATAGATGAGACCAGTGACGTTGCTGGCAGGCTTACAATATAATGGCCATTATGGTTTACCAATACCTCATATTTGATGTTTTTCCAGTAAGTAAAATAGTTTTTTTTGCCCAACAGTACTTGGTGACCGGATGCAAGTAGAATACCACGCCAGCCCTCCCCCAATCTTGGAAGGTGTGAGAGCGTTTCTTTATGGGTATTTTATGTATCTGTAGTATTGTTTCCCAAACATGTATGTACTGTGGCTTTTTGCTTTTTGCATGCTATGTAGAATAATGTCAATTTATAAGTGACAGCTTTCTGTCCCACCTAGTGGATAGATGTAGGGACACAAGACACCCACGTACTAATACTCTAACCCTTAGCTGCACCCTGGGTATTTTTCTTTAACTATGCATGGTGCGGCGGTGTGCTGCCTCTGTCCTGTGTTTAGGACTCACTTTCAGCTTCACTAGCAGAAGAGTATGGCCATGTTCTGTTTCCGTCATTTTTCCCCTTGATATTATTTTCCCCTATTTCAGTATATATTTTGTGATTTTAAGGGAGTGTAGGGACCCATGCAATAGATGAGTGAGCCGTGACGTTTGGGCTTGCAGGCTTACAATATAATAGCCATTTAGTTTTTAACCAATACCCTATGTCATATTTGATGTTTTTTTTTGCCGAGTATTAAAAATATTTTTTTAGCCAACAGTACTGGGACTGGAATGCAAGTAAATACTCAGCGGCGCCGGCCCCCCCCCCCATGCTGGAAGGTGTGAATGCGTTTTCTCATGGATTTTTGGATCTGTATAAGTTTTCCCATCGAATGTACTGTGGCTTTTTTTGCTTTTTTTGCATGCTATGTGAATAGATGTCAATTTAAGGTGCAAGCTTCTGTCACACCTAGTGGAGAATGTATGGACACTACCCATTAGCAGCACCTGGGTACGTATTTTTCTTTAAATAACATGGGCGTGGTGCTGCGCTCTGTGCTTGTGTTAGGCTCACTTCAGCTTCACTAGCAGGTGAGTATGGCCATGTTTCATGTTTCCAGTCTTCTACTTACATATCTCTTCCAACAGAAATGTCCTCTTGAAAACTTTTTTTTAAATGATCATTTTCTTACTCGCAATTTTTCATTCTCTTTCCAAACAGTTCATTTTGCTGGTTTTGCGGTGAGGAAGACTTAAAAAAACAAGCAAGGTATCATAGGACAACATACCATATTTCCAAGTTACTACACAGAGTTAAGTCTATCACAGAAGTGTTCGCGAGATGTCCAATGGTTTTGAAGGTCATGTGCTGTGAATACAGCCTATAATTATGGTCCTTATGGAACAGAAATGTGCTTTTAAGTGCATTCTTTGACTTCCTCCTCACAAATTTTACTAGTGGCCTGAGAATGGTCTGTTTATAATTTTTGGTAGTCATGTAGCTGTGAGATACAGAGCAATAACCATGGTCCTTTGGAACAGAAATGTGGCTTTTTAAGTGGCATCTTCTCCCTCACAATTTTAGTAATATGGCTGAGTAAGTATTCATATATATATAATTTATTTTTGGGGTCATGTAGCTGTGAGATACAGCAATTAATCATGGTACCTTTGGACAGTAATGTGGCTTCTAAAGTGGCATTTCCTCCTTTCCACAATTATTTGATTAAACAAGTGGCTGAGAAGTCAAATTTTTTAAATTGTTTGGCGTCTTGCTGTAAAGCTATGAAATGCAGCAATAGCTACAGTCCCTATAGAATAAAAACAAATGTTTCTACCAGACATTAGTACTCACAATTGTTCCGAAAGTGGCTCAAGTGGTCATCTTTGACATTCTTTGGGGCATTTTAGCTTTGAGAATGCAGCTCAAATATCGACAGATTTCTATGATAAAAAAGTTTTTTCTCCTAAAACAGACGATTTGATTACTCAACCAATTTGTCAATAGGCTCAAGGTGATGGCTGTCAGAAACAGGATTAGTAAGACAACTTGAACACTGTGACACAATATGAGCAAAATGTCTAGTTTTTGCAAGATCTTTCATATAGCTATAAATCCCTGATGAGACAACCAATTTAATACAATTAAAAAAAGACAAACAACGACATGGTGGGATTCCATCCTATTTTAAAAATGTTGTTTTCTAGAATTAACCTACTAAAAATACTGCATGTACAAAATAGCTGGTAAAAAAATTCCTCTGAATTGGTACAAGGGAGTACATGGAAACTTGACCAGATGTTAGGAGTATTCAGGAGGACATGGAAATGGAAGCACGGACAGAGAACAAAGTTACACGAGACAATTTCCTCCAGCACGCTGAGTAATGAGAAAAGAAAATGCCAGAAAAAAGGAGCACCTGGGAGGAACAAGGAGCATTAACCACCAGTGATTTTTTCCAAGTAAGCTCAATGGTCCGCACTCATACGATAGGGCAAGTCGCTTAAAAAGCCCCGTCTTGACTGTGTACTGAGAAGCTGGAGTTCTCACGACTTCCGCACATCTCGCTCAGCACGACATTTTCGTTGCAGCGTCATCATGCAATTTAAACTGCGGTAGGTATAATGAAAACGCCAGCCGGGGCTCTCACCGCACCACTGTAACAACCGGCCCTGGCATGCTGTGCACCAGACAGGGATATCAATGTCCAGTGAAACTAAAATAGGGTTGAAAAGACTCCTTTTTCCGACACTTTTAAATGTGTGGTATAATGCAGGTAGATCGGGAAGCTCTTGCTGCGTTCCAGGACACGATATCCATATGATCCTTTCAAAGTAAAATGATGGTCAAATGAATTTCTGCCTTCATGGCACTTTTTTCAATTTGAGGGTGATGCAGGTAAGGGTCATGCTGTTGTACAAGACAGGGATAGTGAATGGTGTGTACTTTTTTTCTGTGCTTTTATAGCCTAACAGTGTTGTGCCTAAATGTAGCAGATCCATTTGACTGTTTGTGGCTGTTAATTCCACTTCACCAGCCCAGTTTGGGTGTAAGAATGAAGGTGTTGTGCTCTTCCATAGACTTTAATGTCATCGCTCATAATCGACTGCTCACTATCGAAAAATCCTTATCGATGGTAGCCAACTATCGACTATCGCCCGATGGTCGAAATGCCAACGTAATCGCTCAAACACAGTCGCCACGTCTCCATCCCCCTGCCCAGACAGATTATTTATCGCAACTATTCCATCGACATCGAAGCATGAATGAATTATTCATCCCTATTCCGGGCGACTACAAAGAAACGTGGGCGTCCTCGAAATGGCCTCAATCAAACCGCAGAATGTCACGCATTGAGCTATTTTGGCACTCGGCTGACATCAAAGTTTACACAGGGGAGTACACCTGATCCACCTGGATCATCAAAAAAATCGTTAATGGCCTTCTCTTTCATACATCGTCCAACATGTTGCAGGCTAGAATATCCAACGGGTGGGAAAATCGCATATCATAGTGTGTTGGGGAGCCCGATTCTGCCGCCTGCGAACTCGAGGAGAGTGTTCCTGGCAGTTGTAGGAATGGATGCAAGTGCATCACATTTTCCTGGCCATTGTTCAGAATCTGTCAGAAGACGTGCGGACAGACTTCGAGGAACCCATTTCACATACATATTGAACACTGCCCCATGCAGAGCGCATGCCCAATCCCTCATTTGGTGCAGCACGCACAACCATGTTCATCCATTGTCTTGTCACCATTGTTCCGATTTACAAGTTGGCGCGGAGAAAGCCAGCAAATCGATTCTACTTGCTGCATAGATGCGAAGTCACTTTCCTCCCCTAGGTGTGACTTCATTCCCGACGGCAAGCCAGTTGTAGAACTGCTGACACTGCTGTGCCCTATACACATGTGGTATGATGGAAGCAGTACTGTGGAGCTTAGATGTGGTGGTGGAGGAGAAGTAAGGCGACATTGGCGCAGGACTGCATTGTGGACCACGTGGATGGAGCAATGCGGCGTCCTCCTAGTCCAAGTTTGTTGGGTGCCTGGCAGAAGCACAATCACACCCAGGATGGTGGGCCGTAAAGGTACAAGTACTGGCCAGACCAATAGATTACAGCTCCAGACCCCGCATGCTGACGCCGTTGCACCTTGGAACAAACCGATAACTCCAAGGACTGGCCCACCTTCTATTATAATCAATTTATGAAGTTGCTTGGTACTGCCTTTTTGGGAAAGGAAATTACGGCTTGAACTCTCCATCTCTGCTCGAGTCACGAAGCCATATAGTCCTCAGAAACGGTGCAACGAATCCACCATTTGAAAATGAGGGACATGCAGTACCAACAAGTCGACAGGAGCATGGTCAGCATCTGCACCTTAGGATTGTTGGACACATATTAATGTCTCTTTGCAATCGCCTTCTGCGAACGACTGCGGGCACCATGATTTGTGAGGAGCGGGGAGCATCTGGACCGGGAGATGATGTAAAAGAAAAATAGCCCCCTTTTTTGCAGAGCTTTTGGAGCCTTGAGGGCTGAATTTTGGAAAGATTTGTAAATGGGCGTTGCTGTTGCTGGGGTGCGCGGCGGCGGAAAAGGCCACCAAAATCTTCCCCAAATTTTCTCCCAGGCCCCCCGGGAAAAGGTTTTTGAGCGGGGCCGGGGTTCCCAAACCTTTAGCTCCCGGGCCACGTTTTCAGTTTTTTCAAACAGATTCTACAATACCCATTTTTCGGCCCCTGGTGTTTTAGCAAAAAAACTGCCATTCCCCCGAGAAAGCTGTTTTTAAAACCACCAAGGGCTCCGACTGAGGGGACTACTGCCCCCCGTTTCCCTTTGTTTTGAGCCCCTGTCCGCTATTTTTCTTGGACTTGCAAAAGGGGGTTTTTTTTTCCCCCGGGGCCGTTGGCTCCTGACCTAACCGTTTGCTACCCTGCTGACTCACGGCACAAACCCACTTGCGGGCCCCTCCCGGCCGTCCCGGGACGCGCAGCTGACGCCTTTCCTTCCCCTGACGTGATAAAGCCCTTCCCTTCCCCCCGGTTTCCCAAAAGTGCGGTCGGTCCCACATCATCAATTTTTTTTGGGTGTTTTAAATCGTCACTGCTGTCCTAAATCACCGGTCTTGGTATGCAGAGGTGACCCCCCACAACATGACCTCCCATGCCACCCCCAACATCTATAAATTTGGCCCCAAATGCAAAAAAAGCCCGGGGATATTGGCCCCCCTTTCTTCGTGCCAAAATAGCTGCTGGGTGACCCTCCCCAAAAATTTTTCATCCCCCTGAGGCCCCGACCACTAGTTGATCTCCCGGGTGAGGGGAAACCGGGTGGGACAGAGGCCCCGGGTTTTAAAGGGCAGGTGGGGTGTGACCCGCTCCCGGGGCCCGCCCCAAATAAGGGGTTTGTCTGAAAGTTCCCCCCCCCCGACTCTTTGGGTGGGTTGTCAGATTTCCTCTGGGAGGGGGAAATGGATTGGGCCCCAGTCAAAAAATCAAGAAAAACCCCTTTGGGGTTTCAGTCGCCCACGGCCCCCTTTGAAAGACAGCGGGAGTTTTTGGGGTCATGAAGTGACCCCTTGCAACATCCCCCTTTCTGGTGCGACCTGGGCCTGGAATGGGTTTTTGCCTCTGCCATCACAGGTGAAGAGCCTGCCACCCCTTTTGTCTGCATATGTTTGTTCTAATATGTACAGACACTGTTTGATTGAAGATATCTGTATATGGAAAAATACACACCCTTTATTTGACTTCCAAATGAACCACTAAGAAGCTTGGTAAACCCTTATTATGGGATATAAATTGCCGCTCCACAAATTGGGCAGGAAAAATTGACTTGTAGTGTGCCGTTTGAATAAACTCTGATATTTTACTGAAATAAAAGCACAAAACAGGCTAATTAACCTTCAGATATGAATTACTGCTACAGAATTACTTCTGTGCAGTGAAAAAGAGAACGTTTCTGTTTCTTTTACTGAGTAACAACTGCAGAAAAACACTTCGTTAACCCCTGGATGTAAATTGCGCCAAAGAAAGTGAGCACCACAAATAGCAGCTTTGTATCAAGTTACAATGGCGTGTTTTTTACGCTACACAAAAAGAGGAAAACATGCGTAATTAAACTTCACTTAATGAAATTATGTACAGAAAAAAAGTATTTTTTTGGACGTCGAAATAAACCGTTTCATTTAGTCACACACAGCACAGAACAACGCTTAATTAACCCCTGGATGTGAAATTTGCGCAAAAAAATTGAGCCGCCTAAAAATGAGTGAGTATAGTGTATTGTAAAAACGCCTGTTTCTTTAATATGAATACAACAGGAACAGGCTTAGATCCCCCTTGATATTCAATGTGCTGGGAGCAATAGCGTTAACATTATAATGCCATGCTGCAGTGGACGCACATTGGACTTCTAGATCCAATACCCTACAAAAACAGAAATAGAACGTATAAGAGAAGCAGTCTCCTGAGACAAGCTGGACACCGTCCCAAAAATCGCTGTATTAAAATCAGTTCTGAGTAGTAAGAGCTATCATAAGCAGCCTAGTGCTAGCACCTTCCTAATAAGGATACAGTGGAGAGCGGTATGAGCTCACCAGCGTCGCCCTGACTTATAAGTGCGTGAAGTCACAGAATTCCCGCCGGTCTCTGATTTGGCTTCATCTCTGCACATGTCAACTGCAGCGCTATGCCCTTCTCTCCTCCCAGAGTTCATTTGCCGCTCATGTAACGCCATGTTCTCGCAGAGGAGCCATTTATCAATCAAAAGCACACTTCGTTCACATCCAAGTACCCAAAACGTTCGACTTCGTTCAGATCAAAGTTTTCCTGAAATTCTAAACGAATTCCACTTCGTTAGACTCAATTCGCCCATCTCTAGTTATGATATATTTGGTGGCTTACAGCAGACCTATAATAGAATTTCATTACCCCATGTACAGTTTATCTACCCATATTAACCCCATGTTTATTTATTGTGTCTGTATCTTCTCAAAGTGTTCTTCAAAGAACCTGTGGAAGGACTTCAGAAATTCTGGTAAATAAGATGTCAACTGGTTCTTTTGCTCCCATTGGTGTGTGACCCAGGCTATAGAGCAGGCTAATAATAAAACCACATTAAATTGATCCTTAGGAACTGATGTGTCAGGTCCTAAAAATGAATGGTATATTGGTTTAGAAAATGACAACATGTTTTGGGGTCCCGATGGTAACAAAGTAGCAGTGACTGGTGCAGGATAGGACTAGCAATGGGAGCTAGAGGTGGAACTACAACAGGTGCAGCTTCGGGGAGATGTGCTGCAATACCCTGAAGCATTTTTTTTTTCAGTTTTTCTGTTCACCACAGAATGTTATTTCAACTTTAGGAATGCTTTTCAATGGCTTTTACTTTGAGACAAAGCGAATAGCACAAAAAGTTGGGATTCCATGGTCAAGTTAAAGATTGGCATGCAGATGTAGCAAAGATAAATTTGACAGATAATACAATAATATCATGACACAGAATATTACCTCAACTTGTTTAATGCTCTTCAATGGCTGTTGTTGTGATTAATGAACAAATAACATGAAAGCTATGATACGATTTACAAATTAAACCTTGCTAGCATCTTGTAATGGAAATATTATTACCATGCAGTAACAAGGAGAGATTTGCAGGTAAATGAGGTAAATATTCTATATTATCTGAAATGTTCCTGTGAGTTCTTTACCAGGCTAAATCAGAGGCCAAATCTTGACCTTCCATCAGTAGTATGCTAGCAGGATCCATGGGCTGATCTTTTGGTCATAGCTCACCTTCTACAGGTGGTGGATTTGCTTCTTCATGCAAGGAACTTGGCATATAGTTGCTCTGTAAGCTTCATGGGCAAGTAAAGTAGCCAAAGCAAATTGTGCATTGGGCAGACAGCCTCCATTTTGGTCAATATAAACTTCTGTACAGAGTTGTACCTAGCATTCTCCTGCTGTTAATGATCTTGATTCATATATAATTATGATGTTTGCATCATTAGAAATGTATTGTCAACACCTTTTGTGCATTTATGGAGACTGCCCATAGATAAACCAAGCCCTGCCCTGCACTGCATAGGGGGTGGTACAAGGAAGAAAAAAAGGACATTTTGGATGTTGCAGTAATAGTTGGAGTTGTGTATTTAAAGTGAAATTACACTCCGTTAGAAAGTGAGTTTTAGTTTGAGGCTATCCATCTATGATAACTATAGAAAATATCTAGAATGGTGGGGCGCTAGTCCCATCATGTGTTAGCTTGAGCTTCTTCAATTTACTATCAATAATAGTGTTAGTGTTGTTCTTTCACCTCTCTACTTGTTCTGTTGATTTGTACTAATAGAGAAAATCCATTACGATGACATTACTTACAATAGACAGTGAAAAGCAATCAGGTGGATTTTCTTTCCTTTATTCTAGAAGGTAACTGGTTCAGGTTTACTGCTTGACATACCAAGACTTACAGGACTGGAGGGATTCCAGAGTAAGGTTACATTTTGCCTATGGTGTTCTCCACTTTTATCTTATATTTTGTGCAATATTTTTACTCTCCAGTTCAAATTCATACATAATTCCTGTAGTCTATTATCCGCTGGTAGATTTCTAGTTACACATTTTTCATATATTCGTCCACAGTGCTAATCCAAGAGAATATACACATCTGCAGGCTTTTCTCTATGCAGTTGAAGAAATTAACAGTCGTTCTGATATTCTGCCCAATATCACTCTGGGATAGCATATATACGACTCCTGTGGACATATGATTAAAGTTATAAAAGATGTTCTGCAGATCCTGTCTGGACACACAGTGACAGCTCCAAACTATTCATGTATGGAGAATAATGCTGTGGTCGGGTTTGTTGGAGATTTATGCTCGCTCACTACAATCCCCATGGCCCTGCTGTTAAGTTTATACAAATACTCACAGGTGAGCCAAAAAAAATCTCTAAATCTCCAAGTCTGCAACATGAAAAATGATCAGTTAATCTAAATCTAGATATCATATTTGCCAACATAGGCTGCGTTCAAATGCTCAGCTGTTCACATGCAGTTTTTGAAGCCAAAGCCAAGAATGAATTAAAAGCAAGGATAATTCTTATTTTCTTAAAGGGGTTGTCTCACCATGCTGTTTCACAGAGCAACAAGCAGCTTTAGATTCATGCATTCTGTCTCTTCCTGGTAAGGCTGTTAGTGGTTCTATAGCAATAAGCATATCAATTATGTATTTTCAGCTTTTCTAATTGTACTGACAATGAGTACAGGAGATGTAATTTATAGTTCAGAAGGCTTCAGAGCTCAAAGTAAACAATCAAAAGTAATTATTCTCCTTTGTTTGAAAAATATAGCACACTCTGACCGAACACTGCCAGCAATCCTGTGTGCCAACCTGTGGTGGTGTCACTCCCTGCTATCAGATAAGATAAACAGCAGAGAGAGGAGGGTAGAACAGGATGGTAACAGAGAAACCTGTGTACACTTAGAGCAGATAAAATTTATCTCATATCAAAGAAAAATAAACACAGCAATGCATTTGGTGAAAGTCTTGATTTAACATTCCCTACATATTGAATGATATTCTTTATAGTGAGACAAGCCCTTTAATATGTGTCTATTTTAATCCTTAATATATATATACTTGATTCCACAAACACATGTAAAGACAAATACAACATCAAAGCCAAAATTATAGTGACTACTTTTCTTGGGGCAAAAAATTTATATCCAATTTCCATATAAACTATTTAGCCACCTGTATACCGAACACCAGCTCAATAATGTTATGTCTTCATATACATCTATATAATTGATGTAATAGAATGATACAATTCATGATTTGAAGATCATTTCAATATCAGATTTCTCACATGAAGTCCTTAGGTCAGTCAATGGAAGAGTATCAAGTGTTGGAGATATTGATAAATATATTAACTCTCCTTCTACTCTCCCTTGTCATAAAGCAGAGCTAACACCCCAAAAAGGGTGACCCTGCTTATTGGTAGCTTGCCCTGAAACAGTACCTATACTACCCTGAGATACTTTAACATATAGTCCCAATATGTGTCCTCTTCAATAGTTCATCGAAGGACCAGGATAATAGTTAAGGACACTAGCAATATAGATATGGAGTCACAATAAGCCTGAAGTTTTATGACCTGAGTATAGGTGAAAAAGAGTAGATGTCAGAGGAATTACCCCTGAGAGATACTAACACAAAAAGGGCAAGATAAGGAAGTGATGTTTAAGTAAGAGATGCTTAAAGTTCAATTGATATATTAAGAGACCTAGAAAAGACCCATGATGGTATGGGATGAGAGTATTTTTAGTAGGAGGAATTGGTTGGCTGTGCAGAAGGCAGATAATAGGTTTACCACAGAGAAGTGACATGAGACTTTGGCCGTTATTGTGCCATTACTGACTATACAGTATTTAGAACCTTTCCAAAACATTAGTAAAGTCGGAAACCAGATTGCAAAAGTGAGTTAGATGACAGATGGGAGGACAGTTCAAGATAGATATTTTGTTCCAGAAGTTGAGACAAGTCACTAACTCTGCCATTTGATATGCCCGGGTTCCTCAAAATTCACAATTTATTTTCTTCATTCTAGGTCAGTTATGGGGAAAGAGAACCTCTTCTAAGTGACAAAAAACGTTATCCAAACTTCTTCCGAACAGTCCCCAGTGACAAATGAAAAACGCAATTTTTAAATTATTGGGGAGATTTCAGGGAAAATTGGGGTTGGAAACTCACATCAGATGACACTGGACACAGGGTTACGATTTTTCGGGCAATTTTTAAAATCATCAGATTTGTGTAGAATTCACCATAATTTAACTCAAAATTATGATTAGGATTGCGAATTGATTTTAACGAAAGTGGAATTGTTTTTTGAATTTCAGGAAAACTTCGGTTTTTGAAAGAAGTCAAAGGGGTTTGGGGTACCGGGTGAACGAAGTGTTTTTGATGCTAAAATCGCTGGAGCACATGCGTTTTCAGGGGGCAAGGAACTCTGGGAGGAAAAAGGGGGCATAAGCCTGCATGACTGGCAGGGGTTGAACCAATCGGGAGCCCCGGGGTTCGTGCCCGTCACCGCACTAAAAAAAGTCCGGGCCACCTGGGAGCTAAATTTTCGCCCATTTTAAACTGACGGGGGAAAGGTTTTTGGCCGGGGGCCCTTTTAAAATTTTTGTGATTCTAAAAAAACTAAAATTTTTAAATAAAGTTTTTTTGGGGGGGTTGTCTCATTTGTCTCAGAGATTTGGTTTTCCTCTTAACTTCTATTTTCTTTTTGGGGGGTTTTGGATCTAAAAGTCCATTTTTGGGCCCCATTTCCCGGGCTGCATATACATTTTAATGCTACTGCTAAACAGCACATTGAAAAACCCCAAAGGGGTGTTTCAAACCCTTTTTCCCTGTTTGTTTTTAATTTAAAGAAAAAAGCTTTTTTAAAATTTCCCAAATACCCTTCTTTTTTGGGTGCTAAAATTTTTTTTTCGCAATTTACCCCCGGGGGGTTAATTAAGCGTTGTTCTGCTGTTGTGGTGACTAAAATAAACCGTTTTTTTTCCCAACCCCCCCCCCCCCCGAAATTTTTTTTTCCTTTTACCCAAAATTCACAGGGGAAAGTAAATTCCCAATTTTTTCTCTTTTTGTGTAGCGTAAAAAACACCCCCCCGGGGTAACACGCTCCCAAAGCTCGTAGTTTTTGGTTGCCAATTCTTTTGCGCAATTTAAAAACCATTTTTTTAATTTAAGCTTTGGGTTTTTTCGTTGGTGGGGGGACTAAAATAAACCTTTCCTTTTTTTCACCCCCAAAAAAAATTTCCATTTTTCCTGTAGCAAAAATTCACAAGCAAATTTTTAAAATTAAATTTTTTTTCCCCTTTTTTGTGTAGCATAAAAACAACCATTGTAAAAAACCCTACAAACCCTGGAAATTTTTTTTGGCTGCTAAAATTCTTTTGCACAATTTACCCCGGGGTTTTAACTAAGTTTTTTTCCCTGCATTGTCCCAGTAAAAGAAACTTTTTTTTTCAACCGCCACAGAAAAAATTCTGAAACCTAATTCATACCCGGGAAGGGTTTAATTAACCTGTTTGTGTTTTTTATTTTTCGAAAAAAATACACAGAGTTTTTTAAACGGCACATAAAAAGGGTAAAATTTTTCCTGCCCTTTTGTGGGGGGCCCCAATTTTAAAACCCCCAAAAAAGGGTTTTACCCAAGCTTCTTAGGGGGTTAAATTTGGAAAGCCCCAAAAACAGGGTGGTTTTTATCAAAACGATTTTTTCCATAAAAACAGTTTTTCCGTACTTTTTTAAAAACAAACAGTATGCCCAGCCCAGAGAGGTGGGGGGCCTTTTTCCCCTGAAGTGGCAGGGGCACAAACATTCCTGGAGCAGGCCCCGGTCCCCCAGCACACAAGGGGACGTTGCGGGCGGGGTTTCAACTCAGTGGGGGCCCAAAAACGGGCCGTTTGTCATCTAGGGGGCCCGGGGGTTTTTGGTTCACAACCCAAGGGTTTTCCTTGTTTGGTTTTAAAACTGGGTTTCCAACCACTTCCTCCCAGTTTGACATCTGCCCCCCCCAAACCCAAAAGGGGTTGGGGGAACGTCAGACAAAACCCCTTATTTTGGCAGGGCCCCGGGGAACGGGTCGGGCGGCCCTCACCATTCCTAAAACCCCCCTCTTCCCACCCGGGTTTCCCCCTCACCAGAGATCTACTATGGGGTCGAGCTCAGCGCCACTAATAGCGGGGTTAAAAAAATTTGGGGAGGGCATCAGCAGCTATTTGGCAGCAAAAAAAGGGGGCCAATCCCCCCTGCTTCTTGCAGTAGGCGGCAAAGTATAAAATTTTTGAGAGTGGCAGGGAGTCTTTGTTGTGGGGGGGTCAGGGGTCTGCTTACCAAGCCCGGGAGATGAGGAAAAGCAGTGACGTTTAAACACAAAAAATGATGATGTAGCCGCCCCGAACTTGGAGCCGGGTGAGGCAAGGGTTTTCATAAACGTCAGGAAAGAGGGCTTCAACTTCCTGCCCCGTCAGGCACCCGGTCCCAAGGCCACAAGGGGGGTTGGTGGGCCGTGAGTCAGCAGGAAAGCAACAGGTGAGGTCGGGGGGCCAAAGGGGGCCCACGGGGTAAAAACCCCGCTTCAAGGTCCAAAAAAAGTAGAAATCACGGGGGGCAAAGCGGGGCAGGGGGGCCATTTTATCACTCATGGGGAGCGTTTGGTGGAAAAATTTCCAGCTACTCGGCGGTGTGGAAATTTCTTTGCTAAGAAAACCGGGGGAAAAGGGGCCAAATATGGGTATTTTGTAAAAATTCGTAAGGCAGAAAGTGAAGCGGGGCCGGGGACTAACGTTGACCCCATGGCCCAGGGGGGTTCAACACATGCAGGGGGCCCCCGGGGGCCGGTGGGTTGGGGGGGAAAACATGGCTCAGATGTGGGGCCCCATCCGGCCCCCGGGCAGCAACAGCAGCAGCAGCCCCCAGTGGCACGATCCCTTTTTACCCCGGGGGCCCAAGGTTTCCCCCAAAGCTCTGGGGCAAGGGGGCTGTTTTCTTTTGCCCATCATCTCCCGGCCCAAGATCCCTCCTGCTCCCCCGCAAACTCTTTGCGCCACAGTCTTTTCCACCGAGGCGTTTGCAAAGAAAACCAAAAAATATGCGCCCAAAACCATCCAAAGGGGTGCAGAACTGCCCCAATGCCCTGCCCAAAGTTTTGGTACGGGCCAGTCCCCCCCCCCCCCCTTTTTCCAAAGGGTGGACTCTGCACCGTTCAAGAAATAATGGCTTGGGGCCGACCCGGGAATTTAAGAGAGTTTAAAGGCCAAATTTCTTTTCCCAAAAAAGGCATCCCCCAGAAACTTCAAAATTATGATAAACAGAAGGGGGGGCCGGGTCCTTGGCTTAGGGTTTTTTTCCCAAAGGGGTTGAAAGGGCAGCACGGACGTCGGGAAAGCGGGTAACTAGGGTCGGGGCCCAAAACATTTTCCCTTTAGGGCCCCTTTTGGTTTAAAGGTGTTTCCCCCCAACCCCGGGGCACCCCAAACAATTTGGACAGGGGGACACCACTTTTTTCCCTCCAGGGTTGTAAAACTGGGGGGCTCCGGGCGCCAATGTCCCCCCTTCCCCTCCTCCACCACCACCACCATCCACCTCCACAACTACTGTTTCCATCATCCCACATGTGTAGGGAAACAGGGGTGTCACGCATTTCTACACCCCTGGTTTTCCCTTGGGTGAACGAAGTCACACAGGGAAGGAACTGCTCTGCGTCATGCAGCAAAAAATAAAAGTTTGGCTTTCCCCGGGCCCCCAATTTGCAAATGGGAAAACCATGGTGAGGGGACAATGGGGGGAAACAGGGTGCCCCAGGGCCTGAAACCGGGGAAATGATGGCCCAAAGCGCCCTGCATGGCGCTGTGTTTCAATCTGGTTTTAAAAAAGGTTTCCTGAAGTCTTCCACCCATCTCAGAAGATTCGAAAATGGGCCCGGGAAAATGTGCATGCACTTCAAACCATTCCTACAAAGCCAGGAACACCCTTTCCCCCCCAGTTGCAGCAATAGAATGGGCCTCCCCCCCAAAACACTCCCGATATGCGATGTTTTTCCCCTGTTTGGGAAATTTCCCCGCCTGCACATGTTGGGCCAAATGTATGAACAGAGAAAAAGGGGGTTTAAAGATTTTTTGATGATCCAGGCGGGCAGGGGTACTCCCCGTGTAACTTTTTTTTCAGCCAGTGGGAGCTCAAGCGGAAAACCCGCCATTTGTTTAGGCCATTCGAGGGGGCCAAAATTTTTTGTCAGCGCAAGGACTAAAGGGAAAGAATAAAAGCCCTTTCCCACCCCGGGTTCATGGCCTTTAACCCGATGCTGAAAAAATCTGTCTGGGCAGGGGGACTGAAGACGTGGCGACTACATCCCCCCGCGGCCCCATGAGTCCGGTGGGGGCCCGAAATAGAGGGGGAGGGGGAGGAGGAAAAAATTGGGGCAGAAAACATTTTTCTGGTAAAATGATTGGGTTTTTTTACCCAGGTACAAGAGAGGAGGAGCAGGAGCGCTGGAGGGGGGTAAAGGGGGAAAGAAGGGAAAACAAGGCAGATGAAACCCCAAGCACCGTGGAGTATACATTGAGATGGAGGCAGGGAGCCCCTCGGAGTCAAATTGTGCAAATGGCCCGCAGCATCTGATTTGCCTGGCTAGGAAAAGGGTGTTAAAAAAAGTCAGCCCCCTCCAGCAGAGGGATGACTTTTGGCTCTCCACCCTATTGGACCCTCGCTACCCCCTTTCCCAAAAAGGGAGTCTTTTTTCCCACTATTGAGAAGGGAAGGAAAAAATTCAAAAACAAAAGGGAAATCCGCCTATCCCGTTGGCCGTGCCAAAGGTCTTTGGGATCGTCCCCCCCTTGACAGGGGCTGAAACCCGGGGGGTTTTTCAGTGCTCATGTACTACGCCCTTTTCTGCTGGGGTTTTGGGGGGGGGAGGAAAAGCAGTTTTCCCCCCCCATCAGCAGCAACCTAAGTCCCGGGGTCGCTGATGACACTTTTCCTTTACCCGCCTATTGGGGGAGGGGAAATTTCCAGCAGCAGCAGCAGGACCCGGACAGACCCTGAAAACCAAAAAGGGGGTGGCCTACTTGGGCAGCACTTTTCCCCCCCCAGTTAAAGATTTCCCCTGGATAACTGGGCAGCCAAAAATGGGTGTGTGGGGCCCCAACTTGCCGAGTTTGCAGTGGGGTAAGCCGTCCCCGCCCGGCCAGTAGTGTTGGGGATCAGAGCGGGTGTTCCCCCCGTGGGCCGTTTTGGGGGCACCATTGTTAATTGCCCAAAGAACCCCCTTTCCCCCGGGAACAAGGGGAAAAACCTGGGGAACCCTTTTTTTTTGGGTTTTTTTTGGTTTTTTTGTTTTTTTTTTTGTTTTTTTTTTTTTTTTTGTTTTTTGGTTTTTTTTTTTGGCCCCAGGATTTCACAAAAATTCCTTTTTTTTTTCCCTTTTTTTAAAATTTTTTTTTGAAGACCCTTTTTTCCCAACTTTTTTTATTTTTTTTTTAAATTTATTTTTTGGTTTTGTTTTTTTTTCCTTTTTTAAAACCAAATTTTTTTTTTTTTTTTTTTTATTTTTTTTTTTTTTTTTTTTTTTTTTTTTTTACCCCCTTTTTTTTTTAACATTGGCTTTTAAGTTTGGTTTTTTCCTTTTCCACCAACCTTTTTTTTAAAAAACCCCCGGGGGGGCCGATTAAATTTCCGCACCCAAACCTAGGGGTCTTTCAGGCCACTCCCCTGCCCCCCCTCATCTGGGTTGGGCCCCGGTCCCTACCATCCACCAAATATTTAGCAATTTTTTGCCACCCCCTGACCCCAATTCCTTTTTGCCCCCCCTTTTCCGGGGGTTTTCCCCCCCCAACCTGTCAAATTTTGGGCCACCCTTTTACCCCTCTTTTCCGTTTTTTGCCAAAAATCCCAGGGTGGGCATTGTCCACTTCTTTACCCTCCCTCTTTTTCCCCGCCCCCCGTCCCGGGGGGAACCTCCACTCTCTTCATTTTTTTGCCAAAACTTGGTGGCCCCTACCTTTTTTTAAAAATGTTTTTTTACCCCACCTCCCCAAAATTTTCATTGTGCCAACCTTGGTTCTTTTAAACCCTTTCCATTTGCCCCGCTGCCCCGGGCCCTCACCCCCTCAAACTCTCTTTCCCTTTTGCGAAACCCGTGGGCCCACTACTGTTTTTGTCACCTCCATGTATGGGCATTGTTGGGCCCCTCTCCTTGGGCATCATGCTGCTGACCGGGCCCCTCCCCACCTTCCCCTCTCTGTCATTGGGCCGCTCTTTTGCCTACTCCCATTTTTTGCCCCCTCTTTGGGTTCCCTTGTGGGCCCCTGTCTGACCTCATGCTTTCGGGTTTCCCCGGGCCCGCACACTGTTTCCACCCGTTCCCGACCCCCCTGCTGCTGCTGTGGCTTTCTGCCCCGGGGCCTACCACACTTTGCCCTTGGGCCACTGTCTGACCTCATTCTGCCGCG
Organism: Phyllomedusa bahiana; assembly: GCA_025379985.1. Classification (NCBI taxonomy): domain Eukaryota; kingdom Metazoa; phylum Chordata; class Amphibia; order Anura; family Hylidae; genus Phyllomedusa; species Phyllomedusa bahiana. The sequence goes on along the minus strand of JAODAL010020997.1, from coordinate 20,052 downwards.
GGGGGACCTGCCCCACTGTGCCACTGGCTGACCTCATGCTGGGTGGGTGGGGGCTTTCTGCGTGACCCCAACACACTCTTTCATATGGACCCCCTGTCTGACCTCAATGGGTTAGTCCGGCGGGCCGTGACCCGCACACTGTCCACTTTGACCTCAAACTGCTGCTGTGGCTGATGCCTGCCTACACACTCTGCATTTTTGGGCCACGTCTGACCTCATTTCTGCTGCTGGGGGCGCCAGCCGGGGAAACCCACACACGGGGTCAAATTTTGCCTTCTGTGGGCTACTCCTGGTGGGTTTCCACCCCCTTTGGGAATGTCATTGTGCCACTGCCTGACCTCATGCGCGCTGCTGTTTTATGCCCCTCAAAATCCACACTGTTCATTGTGCCCCCTCCCTTTTTCAAAACCCCTGATTTTGCCACCTCCAGAATTCATTGTGCCCCCTTTTCTGACCTCATGGGTGGGTTTTTTTGGGTGGGCCGCCGTCACCTCCACACTGTCACTGATGTTGCCACCTGAGCCCTCACTTTTTTTTTTTCCAGCTGTAGCTTTCCATGCCTTTATAGCACATTCCCCCTTCAGTTTTTTTTGGTCAGTTTTGCCCTCTTAAGTGCCCAGGGAATTTTAGAGTGAAGCGATTCTAAGAGCGGCGGCAGTCATGTGCGTGTCACACTAAAAAAACAACATTTTTATGAATACCAAACCAAGCTCCCTCTGCATATTTAAGCATGGCACAATGTTCTACAGCACCCTGCAGGCTCTGTGCAGCCTGGAAATAGCTGTTATTTTACGTGATTCATCCCGAAGTAATTCCTACCGAAATTACTTTTGTCGGGAAATTCGGCGAAGTGACCGAACCAAATTTTTGAGAGATTCGCCCATCTCTAATTATGATTATATCCCTCCAGCTTTACAGGCATCATCTACTGAGGTTATTATTATGTATGGATCCTACAGTGTGATTTACATCAAGTTGTTTCACAATGCAGCTCATATCCTGCATAATAAGTGTAACGGGGGAGTGGATCCGCTGGGCCAACGCAAGCGATGATAGCTAAGCCACGCCAGGGAACGGAATCTAAGTAGCCCCCGGTTTTCACCAGAGCCCGCCGCAAAGCGGGATGGACTTGCTGCGGCGTGAGGCTACCAGGTCGTTACCCCTGACGTGACTTCCTTGCGATGGCGGCCGGGGTACAGCGTGGTACAGAAACGTAATCCGGAGGCGTAGTCGGGGACAGGCAGAAGGTCAGGGCAGGCAGCAGAGGTTCGTAGTCAGAGATGGGCAGACGGTCAGGGCAGGCGGCAAACAGGCAAGGTCAGGAAACGTAGGCAAGCGGACTGGTACACGGGTAATCAATACAGAACTCCAATACTTCCCAACGCACCAAAAACACACCAACAGACTGGCAGGTAGTACTGGTGGCTGATACCTTAAATAGGACCAGCGCCCGACAATAACCAATTATCGGGACACTGGCCCTTTAAATCCAGAGAAGCCGGCGCGCGCGCGCCTTAAGCGGCGGCCACGCGCACGACGGCCGGGACAGGCAGGCGTGGCGTTCACCGGAGCGCGGCCAGGTAGAGAGGCGGCGTCGAGGCAGCAGAGGGGTGGTCGCGGGGCCCCCGCAGCCGCCGCGCCAGACCCACTGCCCAGCGGGGAGATAGTCGCGGGGGGCAGGGGGAGCCCGCGACCCCCGTGACAGTCCCACCCCCCCCCCCCTTAGGTTCCCCTCTTTTTTAGAAACCTAGAGAGGAGGTCAGGGGACAGGTTTTGGGCTCCGGGTTCCCACGACCGCTCCTGGGCCGGCCCAAACCCCTTCCAGTCAATGAGAAAGAACCGTTCCCCCCTCACTGTCTTCGGAGCCATCACCCCTTTGCCCCTCAAAATTTTTTTTTCCAATTTGGGCCCACAGGAAAAGGGCGAACAGGTTCCGGGAGAAGCGATTCAGCACCCCGGCTTGAGGAGAGAGAAAAGGGGAAAGTTGGGGGATGCGCGGGGGTTAGGAGACGGGCCCGGAGCTTGTAGGCCCACCGGGTTTAAAAAACGTTGCGTACCTCAAAGGGACCCGTATTTAGGCCTAACTTGTAGCTAGGCACCCAAAAAAGCGAATAAAATTTGCGGATACCCAAAAACCTTATCCCCTGGCCCCAAATAGGGGCGGAAGCCCTAGGGTATCGGGCCCAGCCTGGACTTTAGTGCGGGCAGAAAAGCCCTAACAGGGCCTGTCGTGGGAGCTGCCAAAACCCTTGGGATGCCCTCAACTTTGGACTTTTCCAGGGGCCGGGAATGACACGAGGGTAAAAAGGGGGGGAGGGGGGGGGGGGGGATGTAACCCAAAAACAACAAAAAAGGGGGGGCCCCCCGCGGACCCCGAATCTAAAGGGGTTTTTAAGGGAAAAACTCCCCCGGGGAAGAAGTTTCAGCCCCATTTATCCTGGAAACAAAATCCCTCAGGAGGGGGGCCCCAACACCGGGTTTTAAACCCCCCCAAAACCCTCCCCAATTATTTGGGGGGGTGGTAATGGGGAAAGGGAGAAGTCAAACTGGACCTGCAATTGACCACAAAAAGGGCCCCCCCAAAATTTAGCAAAAAAATTGGCTCCCCTATCTGAGAAAATTATTAAAGGGAGCCCCTTGCAAAACGGAAAACGGGGACAGAAAAAAATGTTGGGCCATTTGGGGGGGCAGAGGGAAACCCAGGGTGGGAAAAAGTGGGCCATTTTGGAAAAAGGGTCGGAAAAACAACCCAAAATGACCGTTTTTTCCGAGGAGGGCGGGGGGGTCCGAAAAGGGAAGCCCATGGTTTTTTGGGGTTTTTCCAGGGTTTTTTTTTGGGAAACGGGGGAGCGGCGGGAAGAAGGCCCGCGGGCTTGGGGCCGGGAACCCTTTTTTTTTCCCGGGCACAGGGGGTTGCGGGCTAGAACAAAGTCCCTCATTCCTGGGCAAGATTTGGGGCCCACCAGAATATCAGGAAACAAATTAAGGGGCCCCTATAAACCCTCCTGGGGGGCCCGCCAAAAATGGGAAAGTGCCCCCCCCCACTTCAGGATTCTAAGGCGAAAGGCAGGCCCGCACATAAGTTTTCCCCGGGAGATAGGGCTGGGGGGGTCCAGGGGGGCAGCCTTTTGACAAAGTCGCTCCGGGGGGGAAAAGTGTTTGGGGGAGGGGGGGCTCGAAAACCCACTGTACCGAGGAACGGGAAAAAAAGAGCATCACCCTTTTGGGGTTTTTTTTTCGGCGGGGGCGAAAATGTGGGCGGAAGTAAAAGGGGGAAAAGGGAAAATAAACCACCTGTTTTGGGGGGGGGATTCAGGCTTTGAGCCGCCTGAAAGATATAGGAAAAATTTTTTGGGGTTTCGGGTGAAAATGTCAAAAAGGGTGGCGAGCCCCCCCCAGTAGGGTGGACGCCATTTTTCAAGAGCCAGTTTTAATGGCCACAATTCCCAAATCACCAAGGGTTTATAGTTCTGGGCCCCGGGGAGAAAATTTTCCTTGGAAAAAAAAACCACAGGTAGTAGCTTCCCAGGGGGGATCCTTGCAGGGGACCGCCCCCCCCGATGACGAAGCTTTCCCCTTCCAAAATAAAGGGACATTTTTGGGTTTTCGGAGGGACAGGCCCGGGGGACCCGAAGCAAAGGGGCCGTTTTTGACCCGGGTTTTTTGGAAGGGGCTTTTGGGGCCTCTGGGGGCCTTTTTTTGGGGGTTTGGGCTTCTTCCTGGGTCAGGGCCCACCAAGGGGGGAAACCAGTTTAAAAGGGGGGGGAAAAATTGGGCCTTTTAAAATTAATTCGCAAACCCCAGAAAACGTTGAATGGCCCAAAAGGCCCCCCGGGGGTTGGGGGCCACTGAAAACCCCCGCGAAGCTTGGAGGGGCCCAAATCCAGAGACCCTTATCAGAGACAAAATGTACCCTAAAAAGGGTAAGTTTGGCCCACGTTCAAAGGGGGCCACTTTTCGGGCTTGGGCCCAAAGAGTTTGATGATTGGGGAGTCGCCTGAGGACCTGGCGGGCCAGGGTTTGGCAGGGTTTTCCCTCGAGACCCGGGGGGGGAAATTTAAGAATACCTTCCAAGTAGACGATTACACAGAAAATAGAGTAGGCCCCCCAAAAGTCTCTTTAAACAAATTTCTGAAATATTTGGCCGGGGCGTTGCAGAGCCCGGGAATGGCATAACCAAAACTCGAAAACCCCCTTTTCCCCGTGTATTAAATGCCGTTTTCCTTTTCGTCCCTTCCCTAATGCGGTTTAAAGTTGTGGGCCCCCGCTTTAGACCCAGTTTTAGAAAAAAATTTTCCCCCCCACGCAGGCGGTAAAAAAAATTTTGGAGTTTTAAGGGAAAAGGGGGTTAGCGGTTTTTTATGGTAATTTTATTAAAGGCCCCGTTTGTCGATCCCCAGGGCCGAAAGGGGACCCGTCCTTTTTCCCCAAACGAAGAAGAAGCCGGCTCCAGCCGGGGAGACGAGGAAAATTTCAGGGGGGGAATCCTTTGCGGAGGTTTCTCCTTGACGACTCCGGAAACGCCTTAGTTTTCCGGGACGGAGGGGGAGGGTAAACCCCGGGTCTGGGGGGATTTCCCGCCAGGGGTTTCAGGTCAATGGGGCAATCATAAGGCCGGTTGGGGGGGGGGAAAGAGTCTCAACCTGGCTCTCTGGGAAAAAAACATCGGCCCAAAAAATCCCCGTAAGGGGAAGGTAGACCTGGAGGAGGTTTTTGGGAGACTTCCCGGGGGGCGACTTGAGGGGAGTTGCGGTTAGACAGGGGGGGAACGGAGGGGACCGGGGGAACCCCAACGCATGACTTCACCTGTGCTCCAATCCAAATCGGGGTATGGTCCTGCAGCCCAAAGGGGGGCCCAGAAGGGTTTTCCCAGGAGGGTCGAGGGAAGGGCAGTAGTTTCAAATGTTCCTTTTTGAAAAAGGCCCCCCAAATTTTCAAAAAAAGAGGGGGGCCCCCCACGGAAGGGGGAAAAGCGTCCTTTAAAGGGAATTTTGCCACTGACGAGGAGAAAGAACATGGTTTCTGCAGCGGAGTCCCCCGGGGGGGACGAAACCTGGTCACAAGTTGGTGGCTTATGAAGGGTTTCCTGCCGATCCTGAGTCCATAAAGGCGGTGGCCCTGAAAGGTGCTGTCCGGAGAAAACACCAATTTTGTACGGGCTTGGGCAGACGGGGGGAGAGGCCGTTCGACACCTAGGGGGGGCCTCTCCTAAACCCAAAGGGGCGGGGGAAATTTCCCCGGGGCACCGGACAGTCCCCAATGGAAAAGGCCCAAAACCCCCACAATTTTTAAAAACACAACTGCTTCAGCCGACGCTTTAGAATGTTCCCCCTTGGGGCAGGGGGGCTCTCTCGACCTGGGATAGGGCCTCTTCAGAGGCCGTTGGGGGAGGAAAGGGGGTGCCCCCAGGAACGTGGGAGCCCAAACGAGGGGACGGCGTGGGTGGGAAAGGTTTTCCCCTTGGGAGGGGGGAGGTTTTTTGTTTCCCTTTTGGCGAAGCCCAATATCCACTCGGGTGGCCAAATGGGTTAGGTCATCCCAAGGGAGCTGGTAAATCCCCAGCGGGGAGCTTTGTCCCTTTATTCGCCCCCAGGGCCCTTTCAAAAAGTCGCCACCCCAAAGCTTTCTTGTTTCCAGTCCCCCTCCGAACGAGAGGGGCAAAAAGCACCCGGGAAAAATGAAACCCACTGTGGTTTCGCCCCGACGTAAACCGGAGCAGCGCTGGGGGGCCGCCGAAGAAGTACGACCAGGTTCCCCGAAGACGGTGCGGAAAAACCCCCGGATGGGAAAGTTTGGAGGTCTTTCCGTCCCGAGGTTCCCCTCGATCCCATGTGGCGGAAGCCCAAGCCAAGGCTTCTCCAACAAGAGGTTTTATGAAGGGGAAACCCTTTGGGTCGCTCTGTAGGGATTTTGGGGCCCCATCATTTCGAGGTGGATTGGGAGCACTGGCTGATGAAAACCCCCGGCACTTCTTGGGGGGCCCCCCATCGTAAAGGGGAGGGGGGGCAGATGCAGAGACGGTTTTGAAACCGAAGCAAAGGTTTGAAACAATGGATGCCGGAGCAACGGATGCAGGTGCAGAGGCGGGGGCCATGGAGGGGAGGGCGAGTCGCCAGGGGTTTTGCATCATGGCCCCAAGCTGGTCGGGTTTCCTTTGACTCGGTGGGCGACAGCCCGTTTGAGATGTCCCCGGGGGATTTTGGCAGAGGTACCCTGGCGGAAAACCATGGCCGTCTGTACTTAAAGGGGGAGGGGGGGTCCAAATGGGGCCCAAAGCAAGGATGATACTAAGGGCCCCGCCAGGAACGGAATCAAAATAGCCCCCCCGGGGGTTTTACCAAGGCCCCCCCGGGAAAGCGGGATGGACTTGCTGCGGCGTGAGGCTAAACCCGGTGTTTTTTTCCCCCGACGTGACTTGCTTGCGATGGCGGCCGGGGGACAACGGTTTGGGACAGAAACGTAATTTCCGGGGGGCTTATCGGGGGGGCAGGCAGAAGGTCAGGGCCGGCAGCAGGGTTTTATAGTCCCGAGGGGGCGGGGGACGGTCAGGGGAGGGGGGCAAAAAAGGGCCCCAAGGGGCAGGAAACGTTTTGGGAAGGGCTTTGGTTTCCGGGTTTAAACAATACAGAACTCCAAAACTCCCCTAACGCACCAAAAAACACACCAACAGACCTGGCAAGGGAAATTTCTGGGGGCGGGGAAACCCTTAAAAAGGGCCAGGGGCCCACAATAACCCAAATTTTCGGGGCACTGGGCCCCTTTTAAATTTAAAAAGGGGGAAGCCGGGGACGCGCGGCCCCCCTTAAGCCCGGGGGGCCACGCGCACGACGGCCCCCCGGGCAGGCAGGGGCGGCTTCCCCCGGAGCGCGGGCCCGGTTAAGAGGGCGGCGCCCAGGCACAGAGGGGGGTCCCGGGGCCCCCGCAGCCGCCGCGCGCCGACCCCCCCTTCTAAAAAGGGGGGGAAGGTCGCGGGGGGCACGGGCCGGCCCACCCCGTTAAAAAACTCTTAAACTTCCAATTTTTGGGGCACATTCAAGAGAAAAAAGTGGTTTATTGGTGGGAAAAAGGAGTTCCTGCCCAAATTTCAAATTTAGTTTTTCAGTTTGGATACAATTTCAAATGGAAAAAAAGTTTTTCAATAAATTTTTTTAGTCTACCCCCCATTTGAGCATTTCTGGAAAAAAATTTTGGATTTAATTTATTCCTTTGCTTTTCAGGAAATGAATTCAAGAATTCTATTATGCCATTAGTAAATCGACATCCATATCGTCATTGTTCTGAGGATGAGAAATTTTACAGAGAGTATAATTTTGTTGAAGACACAAGTCCTTACCAAGTGTATATTGCCGTCAAAATTATAGCTCAGGCTTTGCACAGAGTAAACATTTTTCTCAACAACAAAAGGAAACCAAATACTGTAAAAACTGCAGACTATAAAACTAGAGTCAGTATTATAAGTAAATGATATTCTATTTAGTATTAAACATTTCTATTAAAAGGAGAATAAGTCATGTGTCAGTAAATATGGTTAACTGTATGATTAAGACTAGGTGGACACAGAGGTGATAGATAGCGATGAGCAATTTAATCGAGAAAAGTTGAAATAGCACAGTTTTTCACATTTATCGAGATCTCAATTAAATTTGATCTTTTCCATTAAAATCTTATCAACAATCGTGATCGTGTATTCAGATCGCGCCATTTTCGCAGCTTCCTGTACTTTTGGGGACCAGCCAATCAGCATAGAGTACAGAGCGGGGTCAAGAACGCCATCGGTGGGGGGTGTAGGGATCTCATTGCCCGCTAAAATCACATGACACTGTTTTACCTATGTCACGGCACTTTTCAAAGCTAGCAGACACTCTTTCCCAGCGTTTTCACCACGGAAAGGCTGCTAGATAGATTAGTTGTCAGTTGTGGGAAAAGACCACATTTGAGAGATATTCCGTAGAAAAAAATCCTATTTCTACCCCTGGTTGTCAGTTGTCAGAAAAGACCACATTTCTTAGATAATCCATAGAAAAATATTCTATTTGTACTCCTGGTTGTCAGTTGTGGGAAAAGACCACATTTCAGAGATATTCCGTAGAAAAAAGTCTATTGCTAGTCCTACTTGGCTGTTGTAAATTACAAGGCCTGAAGCAAGAACACTGTTGATTTGGTGTTACAGTTCTTCCATAAGACCGCATTTCACAGATATTCAATAGAAACAATTCTGTTTCTAATCCTAGTTGCCAGTTGGAAATTATAGGGATTTAAGAACACTTGTGATTTGCTGTCTTTGCAGTACAGTTCTTCAATAAGAGACTGTGAACAAATCTTCTAGACCTTTTTAATATTTATCTTTCTGAACATGGAGCGAAGTAGAGGTGGTAAGCAAGCAAGGAGGGGGGTAGGACGTGGAGCTAGAGGTACGAGACAAGGTGCTCCTTTCAGTGCTCTGGACAACACGCAAGCACATCGTCAGTTGCAGGACTGTTAGGACTGTCATCGCTGGGTCGGTTACATGTGAATCTCAGTAATGAAGAGCGTCCCCAATCTGTTCTTCAGTGGTTAACGCAACTTGAAGCAAACGCATCCCAAATGTCAACCCATGTACAGACTACTGTGGATAATCCATGTTCTGAAGAGCTCTTTGATGACACAATGTGGTTGGGGTCAGAAAGCATTTCAAAAGATCAAGAGGCCAAAGGATGATTTTGTCTGCTCTGACGCCCAATCGCTAATGCCATCAGAGGAGAAGGAATCTGGTCAGTCGTCAGAAATCCCTAATGGTCAACAATGCCTTGCAGTGCCTGTGACTTCTATCCCGCAGCTTCAGGATGTAGAATGTCAGGACGAGGAAGTCACCTGTGATGATGATAATGTTGATAATTGCGGACATTGTGGATCCAACCTGGTCTTTTCAGCAAAATTTGCCTGCAAGCGCCTCATCAGTGGATGAGGAGGAAGATGATGGGGTAGTGTCAGTGCAGGTCCGGCTTCAGAAAGGGAGAGGGCGGTAACACAAGTCCACTGAGATTAATCCACCAGCTATGGTCAGTGGTGGTAGCGAAAACAACGATACTAGGTTATCACCGTCGAAGAGGTCCAGGACCTGTGAAGCCTGGGCCTTTTTCGATCAAGCCTCAGATTCTCAGAACGAGGTCCGGATTTGCCATCAACGTGTCAGTAGAGGGAAGAATCTAAAGTGTTTAACCACCATGAACATGAATAAGCACATGCATCTATAGCATTCATTGAAGTGGAGGAATCACTTGGAGAAAAAAGGCTGCACAGGTCCTAGGCTTCCAACCACTGTGACACCCTCTGTCTCCTTCTCCTCCTCCACCACTTCCAAGACCAAGCATTCCTCTGCTGCCCATGTCCTGGAGTGGCATCAGCAAGCATCAGCCCCAGTGCCACACACTTTTGCCCGATTACCACCACCACCACTAGAAACACAGCCTCCTTCCACCAGTTTGACCTGCACAGCAGCCAGTCTAGCAGCCAGTCTTCTGTGTACCAGGTGTGGGAGCAGAAGAAACGCTTTCACCTCAACCATCCTAAAGCCAAAAGCCTGAATGTCAGCATTGCCAGGCTCTTGGCCTTGGAAATGTTGCCTTTCCGATTGATGGATACAGATGGGTTCCACCACGTCATGGCCCTTGCCTGCCCCCAATACCAGATGCTTTGAAGGCATTTCTTTTCCCAAAAAGAAGTCCCTGCCCTGGCCAACCAAGTGTCAGGAAAAATCTCCAGCGCGTTGGCTGCATCTGTGTCCAGCAAAGTCCATCGGACCACAGATACATGGATCAGTAAGCACGATAAAGGGCGCTGCATCTCTGTGACAGCTCACTGGGTGAGTTGGGTGGATGTGGATGTCTCTGGTGATGATGGTGGGTCTCAGGCTCGACACACACTGTTCCACACTGCTGGTGCAGGTTTCAGATCCCCAAGCATCACGGTTAGCATCACGTGCCAAGAGAAACCAGGACGTGTTGAAATTAATGTGTTTTGGAGACCGTCAACACACAGGTCAAGAACTGTGGACGGCTCTGCACAATGAGACCGAGCAGTGGTTGGGGGATAAGAACCTTGCACCAGGCAAGGTGCTGCACGACAATGGAAAAATCTCCATGCTGCCCTTAAGATCGTAAGGCTTGTGCACATCATTTGCCTGGCACACGTTATGAACCTGGTCGTGCAGAAATTTCTAATGTGCTACTCGGGTCTTGACTGCCTGCTGAGGAAGGCTCGAGGTCTGAGCTCACACTTCTGGCGTTCGCACCCTGCTTAGGCCTGACTGGCTGCGTTGCAGGTCATCCTGGCCTCCCTGTCAACCGTCTAATTGTTGACATGGCAACACGCTGGAAATCCACCCTCCACATGATCCATCTATTGTGGCAGCAGCATAATGCCCTTATGCAGTATAAAGTGGCGCATGGCCGGACAAGCAGTGGTGTGAACCTTGGGGTGTTGAACCATAGAAAGTGGAGGCAGGTGAAGGATCTCTGCACCATCCTTGCCAGTTTTGAAGACGCCACCAAAAAGGTCAGTCAGACAATGCCCTTGTTAGCATGACCATTATGGTGATATTTGTTCTGGAACAAGTGTTGGACACTCTGAAGCAGCAGGTCCCAGCAGTGATGGAGGAGGAGGCAGAGACAGATGCGGAAACAGAGCCTTACTCGCCACCAGATCTAGAAGGCACAACAGTTTCCCAACTTTATAGGTTTTCGCTAGGCGGTGGTTCGGGTTTCAAGGCTGGTGGAGGGCGCCACTTCAGTTTTCAGAGTAAAGCATATGAGGCTAGCCAGGGCTGTGTTGATGCTGAGGATGAGAAAGCGGAGGAGGAGGATGAGGCATGGCTGGACACCAATGGTACCGATGTCCCTGAAGTGGTCATAGGTTGGCACAGATTTGAGACGGGGGAGGAAGACGAGGTAAATCTGTTTAGTGCCCCTCAACCCCGGGGCTTGGAAAATCCTGGCTGCATCTCTCACATGAGTGCTTGGATGCTCCATTTCCTACAACATGATCCACGCATCAAGGCAATCAAAATGAACAACAGTTATTGGGTGGCCACCCTCCTTGATCCACGTTACAAATCGAAAGTCAGCAATTTCCTTCCACCCACACAAATTGACAGTGGAATGCAGGAATTCGAAACCGTGCTCATTTATCAACTCGAGACATCTGTTGCGTCTGCTTCACTTTCTAATATCACGGTGGAACAACGTCAGCAACGTGACAGCAGTAGAGTGGCAAGTAGCCGTAGTAGCAGCAGCAGCAGGCAGTGTGGCAGAAGGGTGACCTGTGGCAATCGTTATTTACCACCTCACCAACGTCTGTACGTCAGGGCACAAATCAGACACACAGAGACCGCTTTAACAGCATGGTCCAAGACTACCTGCGGCTCAACTCTGATGTTTTCGGATATGGTCTGGACACAATCGACTTCTGGGTGTCCAAAATGGATGAATGGCCAGAGCTTGCTCGGCACGCCATGGAAGTGTTATCCTGCCCAGCAGCCAGCGTCATCTCGGAACGGACCTTCAGCACACCTGAGAATGTGGATCTTATGACTTTTATCAAAATGAAGCGTGGATCTCTGATGATTTTGTTGCCCCAGTTGTCGAGGTCACCTATTAGTAGCAGGTCTACTTAACAATGTGAACTACACAGTCCTCTTTAAAAAAGGAATGGTCCCATTGAAAACAAAATACCCATTTCTTATTGCTAATTGTATTCATAGTGTCCAAAAGGTCATTTTGCTGGTTTTGTGATGAGGAGACTGTAAAAGACACCAATAGTAAAGGTTTATGTTGAAAAAAACCTTATTCCAGTTACTCATTTCTTCTTGAAAATTTTGAGCAGTGTCAATGGTTTTAGGGTCACGCTGCTGTAAAAGACAGCAATAGTCAAGGTCCTATTCCAAAAAATCATGTTTAAAAACTTGTTTATTCTTGTTAATTTTATAGATTTTTACTGCTTATGGAGTCATGCTACTGTAAAATACAGCAATATTTAAGGTTCTATTCAAATAAATCTTGTTTCAAATAGTGATTTCTTCATGCTAATTTTATTCTGAGGGTCCATAAGGGCATCTGTGCTGGTTTTGGGGTCAGGTCACTATAAAAGAAACCAATAGTAAAGGAAGTATTGAAAAAAAAGCTTATTTCACATACTCATTTCAAATTTCACATGCCTAAGGCAATACAAATGAACTGCGGTTACTGGGTGGCCACCCTCCTTGATCCACGCTATAAATCAAAAGTCAGCAATTTCCTTCCACCCACTCAATTTGACATAAGAATGCAGGAATTTGAGACAAGGCTCATTGACCAATTGGAGACATCTATTGCATCTTCTTCACATTCTAATTTCACGGTGGAACAACATCAGCAACGTTACAGCAGTAGAATGGCAAGTAGCCATAGCAGCAGCAGCATTGGAAAAAATCTTGTTTGAAATAGTCAGTTTCTGCAAATTTTTATTGTGAGGGACCATAAGGGCATCTGTGCTGGTATTGGGGTCATGCTGCTGTAAAAGACAGCAATGGTCAATGTCCTATTCACTAAAATATTGGTTCAAATACTTATTTCTTCTTGCAAATTTTATTCTGTGGGTCCGTAAGGACATCTGTGCTGGTTTTGTAGCTATGCTGCGGTAAAAGACATCAATAGTCAATGTCCTATACACTAAAATATTGGTTTAAATACTTATTTCTTTTTGCGAATTTTATTCTGAGGGTCCATTCGGGCATCTGTGCTGGTTTTGTGGTCATGCAGTGGTAAAAGATAGCAATAGTCAATGTCCTATTGACTAAAATATTGGTTTAAATACTTATTTATTCTTGCAATTTTATCTTGGGGGTCCATAAGGGCACCTGTGCTAGTTTTGTGGTCATGCTGCGGTAAAGGACAGCGATAGTCTATGTCCTATTCACTAAAATATTGATTCAAATACTTATTTCTTCATGTAAATTTTATTCTGAGGGTCCATTAGGGCATTTTTGCTGGTTTTGGGGTCAGGCTACTTTTAAAGGGATGCCAGGGGTGACAGTAGGGCAGTAATCCTGTCAGGGGCCCTAATCAAAAAGGGGCAGAGTGATATGTTAAAAATAGGAAGTAGTAATGGGTGGGCACTCCATTTGATTTAGCTGCATGTGGCCATGAAACGGGTAATAGATGACTGACGGCAGCCCTGGCTCCCACCGCACCCACTATAACTATGGCCCTGCAAGCTGAACCTCCGTGTTCCCCGTTGGGATGTTCTTGCTGCCACCACATGTATGACATGTTCTTGGTTCCTGGTGCAAAAAGTGATAGGGTCTCCTGCCAGTTACCATGTGCCATTTTCAATACAGATGTCTTCTCATGTGTCAGGGGGGCCCCGTAACAGCTGCTACTGCTGTACCCACTGTGGCTACGCCGTCCTCATGTTTTTGGTTAGCCATTGAAAGGAATGAATTATTTTAGCCTGTGATTTTTTTTCTGTGATTCTTAGAGCCTAATTGTCTTGACTAAGATGTACCACGTATCCAGTTTACTGGTGTGGATGGCAATTCCAGCTTCTCCTCACCTGTTTGGGTATAAAAATTAACCTGGCCATCCTCTCCCATTGACTTTAATGGGAATCAACGATTGATTCAGATCGGAATTCGGAAAACGGCGCAGTATTTTTCAAAATCGGCAATTGTCTAGATCACAATTTTTTACTGATCACTCATCAGTAGTGATAGAGAATTAGTCGATCAAATATTATATCAATATTTTCCAACTTATAATTCAATGAACTTGTAACTTTAATATCTCTTCTGTAGGCTGTCAAGGCTCTTGTATCTTACTCAAACACAATACAATATCAATGGCACTCTGTAGACACTAAAAACGGTCAAAGAGGATATGAGAATTTTTGGAACAGCATTTCTGCTAATATGAAATGTGAGAAAAAATTTGAGATTCTTACTGTACATTTTTGATCAAATCTATAAATGCCCACCTTCCGCGGCAAGGTGACCCCAATTCAGGTGGGAACCTATGCTACATGCTACCTCTCTTGATGTCCACATTTCAGGGTCAGAAGGTTCCAACTATAAAACTGATAGAATTAAAAAGCCTGTGCAGAAGGCGCCCCGGCTGCTGCGGACCAACTCTGAGCGAGAGACGGAACGGGACATCGCGAGCTCCGGGAGCTCCTGCAGGGAAAGCACCCGGGACACTAACACCGCAAATCAAGGTGGGTGTACGGCGCAGGACTTTGTCTCTATGGAACCATCTAGGATCCCCCTGGCTGATACTTATCGCCCCACCACCTCCGAGAGCCAGTTAACCCTTTACTGCTCTAAAATGGCGGCAGCCATTACTGCTCCACCTCTCCCGCCTGCAGCAAGTCTTGATCGCGCCTCCACGCTTAATTCCACAACCAACTGGGCTGCAGAGGGCCCAGGCTTGGAGGCAGAGGTCCTGCGTTTATCTCTCTCTGCTGTAGGGCATCATACCTCCCCTCCACAAGAGATACCACGGGAGGCACCATTTCAAAATACTAAGCAGGCACCCCTTATGGCTTTAACACCCCCCCCCCCCCTAGGCAGTATAGGTCAAGGATCACACCTCAACCCTTTTGGGATCCCAGAGTCTCCATGGAGGTAACTGTGGCAATCCTCCTCAGTCCTCATCCGCACCCTTCGCCCAGGGGACCCCAATAGCATCATTTGGAGCCTCTGATATGGTCATGGGGACACGAGAGACTGTCGAGAGGCCGCACTTCTCAGAGCCAGTGAGTGCTATGCCTGCGAGCTGCTTCTCACAACAACTACCAACTCAGCCTAGTCCCGCATGGCATACTAGCCCTAATTCATCCACGTGGGAAGGAAGCCCCCCTCACCAGGCCGCCAGTCCCTCGTCTTTGGTAGGGATGCCTGCCTTCTGCCAGACCAACGCTCAGGTCCTATCTCAATCCGTAAGCCTTCCCCCTCCGGAAGAGGTGATTCATACTCTTGCCGCTCATCCAGAGCACTTCTATCATTGCTTCCCACCAAATTGGACATGCATCAATTGTCAAACGACCTGCAACAAGCCTGGAGACGAGACTTAGCCCCTGTTCAGTCTGACATCACTGTCCTCCAAGAATGGATCCAGAAATTGGAGAATGCCCAGACATCAACAAAGGTCACGATCTCAGCTTTGCAATCTTCCATTACTGAACAACATGACTGTTATACTCACCTTATTAGTCACATGGACAATCTAGAAAACCGCAACAGAAGAAATAACATCAGAGTGCGAGGCCTGCCAGAAACGGTTAAAGTGGCTGACCTGATACCTACCCTAACTAAGGTGTTTAATTACATCCTTGGCAGGCCAGAGGGGACAGTTATCACCTTTGATCAAGCCAACAGGGCACTCCGACCTCTAAGTCAAGACGCCATGCGGCCCAGAGATATTATCTGTCGCATCCATCATTTCACTCTGAAGGAAGAAATAATGAGAAAAGCTCGCATCATGCAAGATGTGACCTTTGACGGAATGACTTTGAGCCTCTTTCCAGACCTCTCCAGACAAACTCTCTGAATGCGCTCAGCGGTCAAAGTGCTATTGACCCTTCTACAAACAAGGGGTATTCCCTACAAATGGGGCTTCCTATTCTCAATTCAAGTTCGGCATATAGACAAGCTTCTTTCCCTTCGCTCACTGGCGGACCTCCCGATTTTCCTTTCAACCCTGGATCTTCCCGAATTGACTTTACCGGACTTGCATGCAGCTATGATGATGGATCCTGCTTCTCGGCCTGGACCTTCTCAAGATCATCAGCCCCATCTCTCTTCATCTACAGCACCCAAGCCTCAACGGTCTCGGCGGCACCCGAGTAGCCTGGAGTGCTCCCCGTCCAAGTGGCCAGATGCCTTTATCTTGCTTCTTTTTTCTCCTTATTTCCCTGCTTGCGAATATTTCTGTCGCCCCTGCTGTAATTGTCTTACGATAGGGTCGCAATGTCAGTTCCTTTTTTTTTTTTTCCTTCCTCCCCCTTTCCTGCCCCCTCACCCGTCTTCTACCTTCTTTGATGCCCCCTTTTTTTTTTCTCTCTATCTTCCCCCTTCTCCTTTTCTCTCTTCCTCACCCCGTTTCCTCTTCTCTCACCCTCACCCCCTCCCTTATATGTTTAAGGGAACTGACGCTGAGCAAGGTTTTTGCAGCTTCTACAGCACCAGGAGATTCCATCGTATTATGTTTATGGCTGTGTTGAATGGCTTATGTCTCTGCCCACGGTTGGTGTCCTGGTCCCCTCCCTTTGCTGGGGCTGGACCATTACTCCAACTGTCCAGTTGAGATTTAAATGCCCTGAGACATCTCTGTCCATGTTACTCTTTGCGCCATGTTCAGGTTTTTGTCACCTTCTGAGAGCGACAATACTCGCCCCCAAGATATAGTGGCCTCCACATGTTCTATAGTGGCTTTTGAAGTTGTACTTCTGTTTCTATTTGGTTTTTGGCCTGATCTTTCTAGGCCTTTCTTTTTGAATATAATGTTATGTTTGCAAATTATTTATTTTAGTTTTCTCTGCTCTACCCCTGGCCCTTCTTCTTGGGTTCACCTTTTTGGGAACTAACATGTTGCCTCCGATGGCTAACCTTCGAGTGACTTCCCTCAATGAGAAGGGATTCAATGTTTACGAGAAGCGTTCTCAGATCCTCTATAGCCTCCATAAGCAGAGGTCCCAGATTGTCTGTATCCAAGAGACCCACTTATTAAACTCCCACATCCAGACTCTCCAGAACAGATACTTCCCTGTCTGGTACCATAGCAGCAACTCCCTCACCAAAAAAAAAGGGGTCGCCATCTTCTTCCATAAATCCTTGCTGGTCAAGATCATGGACGTCCTCCCTCCATTAAATGTAATATTCAGGGCCATCTGTTCCCGGTCGCTAATGTATATGCTCCCAACACGGGACAACTAGCGTTCTTTTCCAAAAACTTAGATACCCTTTCAAGCTTTGCTTAGGGCAAGATTATTATGTGCGGGGACTTTAACCTCACGCTTAATCCCTCGCAGGACGCCTCCACTGGTCGCTCCTTCCTCCCCTTGCGCACACTTAAGAGGATCCGAAAATAACTCCACGATATGCAACTCGTAGATGCGTGGAGACTACTCCACCCTGGGGAGAGGGATTACACCTTTTTCTCATTTCCACATGGCTCTTATAGTCGTATCAACTACATCCTTCCTCACCACTCACTGCTATCTTCTGTCTGCCAGGCCTCAATCAGAAATATTTTGCATTCCAATCATACCCCGATACATTGCGATCTTTGTTTCCTGCATAGTTCCAGACCGATTTTTTCCTGGAAACTTAATGAATCTCTCCTATCGGATTCCCTTTGCCTTACGGAGCTTACCAGCACGGTGGCGGCGTTCTGCTCAAAACATGCGGATGACCCTACCTCCCCACAAACCCAATGGGAAGCTCTTAAGTGCGTGCTGAGAGGGGTTCTTATAAAACATGGAGCTAGATTGACACAAGAGAAATCCCACAAACTTCATTCTCTTTTCCGCGTCTGCATCTTCTCGAATCTACACATTAAGCCTTTGGCCCGGAGATAGATCTGAGAGACCTAATGCAAGTTCGGCATGAGATATGCCGTTTGCTAGACCAACAACACCAGAGATACCACCAAATCTGCGCTGGCTCATTCTATGCATGGAGCAATAAACCGGGACGGTTCTTGGCCCGAGCGCTCCGCGAGAAAAGGGCTTCCTTATTCATCCCGTCTATTAAGAATTCGAAGGGCCAAATTAATTAACTGAGACTTTTTTGGATTTTTTAAAACTACTATTGAGTATAAAAATTTTATCCCCAGGGTTTCCCTAGGTCAGGGGGATTCCCATAAGTCCCTGGGAAAATCCTCTCCGGCCCTTTTTTTTTTTTTTTTCCCCCCCCTTGGGGACCCCCCGTCCTTCTCTCTGGGGGAAACCTTTTTGCGGAGGGCTGGGACTATTTATGCTCTCGGGGGGGAAAGAGTCTGGGCCCTGTTGCTTAGGGGCCATTTTTAAAAAACCTGAAAGACTCTTTTCCCCCCCCTTTTAGGGCGTTTATATGGTGTCTTCTGGCCTTTTTTAAACCCAGTTTTCTGAAAAGCATTTATCACAGTGATTCCAAAAGAAGGAAAAGCCCAGCTCTATGTCAATTTTTCAGACCCATTTCCCTATTATCCCGTCCCAAAGGCTTATTGCTAAATTGTTTGCAATGGACAAAAGCCCTATGCTGGGGTCCCTCACCCATCTCGATCAGGTCGGGTTTGTTCCTTACAGAGGGCGAGAGAAAACACTCTGAAAACTTTTTCCCCTTTAGCAACATTGGGCCTCCAAAGCCTCTTGTGTTCTACTATCCTGATGCCGAAAAAGGCTTTCGCCCGATTTAAATTTTCGTCCTTCATGAGGGGGTTTTGGGACAAATAGGTTGGCCCCGGCAATGATGAACGGGGGATTTTGGCTTTCTTTCCCCCGCAGGCACAAATTAAATTAAATGGGTCCCATCTCACCCTTTTCAAGATCAAAAAAGGTATGGGCGGGTTCCTTTCCCCCTTGCTTTTTATGTTGTTAGGAACACCTTCTGAAAAGCCATAGATCAGCAACTCCATCCAAGGTGTTTTTAATCGCCAACCAGCCAATAAAATGCTAGCGTTTGCAGCGATCTGCTTTTATTCTCTCGAACCTTTTAGCTTCTCCTTGCTGTACTTCAGGCGTTTC
Source organism: Phyllomedusa bahiana (assembly GCA_025379985.1). Lineage (NCBI taxonomy): Eukaryota > Metazoa > Chordata > Amphibia > Anura > Hylidae > Phyllomedusa > Phyllomedusa bahiana. The sequence goes on along the minus strand of JAODAL010020997.1, from coordinate 1,320 downwards.
AATTTTTGGTTCCCCCTTGCAAAAACCCCAAAGTAAAACATGTCAAGTGTGGGATTAAGTCTAAATCTTCCTGGGCCACACCTCCGAAAATTTTAAATCTGCCTTCCCTTTACATGGACAGCAAAAATTTTTTACTTATTTGGGTTTTTTTCCCGGAACCCCGAAAAAATTTTCAAACTTTAAATTTACGCTCTTCCTTTCCCCGATTAGTCAGAACTTATCGAAATGGGTAAAAAAAGACTTTCCTGGATTGGGCGTATAAAAACATACTGAGATGAAAAATTCTCCCGCATCTTTTTATTTTGTTTTTAAACAATTTTCCCTCCTGCTTGTACAGCTTTTTTAGGGCCCCCATGAAATTAGTTAGAATTGTATGGGCGCAAAAAACACCCCTGGCTATCCACTTATAATTTGTATGGGGGCCAAAAAACACCCCCTGGCTATCACATCTATCTTGTAGACCCCAAGTGGAGGGGGGCTTGATTCCCGACCCAATTTACTATTTTTCCCCGGGGCTGGTGCGTACGTTGGAATCTTTTCCCCAAAGCCCACTTGAAATTTGGGTACAAAGGAAAGCTGCTAATGGTGCTTCCCGCGGGGGCTACCATGGGTACACCCCAACTCTACCGGCGATCCTATGTAATGTCCCATTGTTGCTCGGACCTTGGGTTTTGGCTGTGAGCCCCCAAAAAAGTCTTTATTTAGGCCGGGGGTCAACTCCCCCAAACCCTTGAGGAAACCGGGGTACCCGAAACTTTCGTTGCTATAAAACGCCTAGGGTAGGGGCATCCCAAAACCCATCTTTTGGGAGGTGCTTCCCCCGATTTGCTAAACTCCTATCCCGATTAGTGGTGACTTGGAAAAAGCCTTTTCTTTCAAGTTTTAAATTTTTATCAAAATGCAAAAACTTCTTTTTTTCTAGTTTAAAAAACACAATAGATCCAAGGTCCCCTTCCCCTTTGAGTGTGGTTTTTTGCAAGCTCCCTTGGGGGAAGCGCACACTTTTAAGGATCTATGGGCTGTTGATTTTCAGTAGGTGTGATAAAAAAAACCTTCCAAAAGACCTGGGGGAGCGAACGGGTTTTATCTCTGGGGAAAGAAAGGGAAAAAAAAACCCTTCTTTTAGCCCATATATCACCATCTCTACCAGGCGCAGGAATTAAATACAAAATAATTAAACCCCTTTGGTAAGAGTTCCAGCTTGCTGCACTCCTTTAAATTTCCCCAAGGTATCCAAAAAATTTTTGATTGGATGGGGGGGGAAATTTATTTAACAAGTGGAAATTTGTTTAGAATTTCAGGGGGAAAATTTAGTTCGGA
>JAODAL010020996.1:0-68096 GCA_025379985.1 Phyllomedusa bahiana | reverse complement strand
GGGAAAAATGGGTGAGATTAATTAGCTGCCACAACAAAAAGAGCCTCGAACAGATACATTCCAATGTGTAAATGGACTGTGGTGACAGACCCTGACAGGTGGCATGTGGAAGAGACAATACAGAATTATTCATACATATACATAACCTTTAGCTGAATGGCTCTCAATACGTTATTAGTGGATAAAACCAATGTTGTGTTTAGAGTTCTTATGAATATTTAAAGTCAACCTCCGACTATAGACAACTTTCCATAAATCAATAGTACAATATACCTTACTACCGAAAAATACTTCTTTCTCCATTTATCAGACTCCTTTCCTCTTACTCTCCCACCCACCATCCTTCTTAACAGTTGGCTCTGTAACGGTGCGGCGCTGACAGACGTACGCCGAAGCGCCGACCGCAGACATCCGGGTGTGGTAGCTGGAGGACCACGCCAGGGAGTGGAGTCTAAGGGGCCCCTGGTCTTCGCCAGAGCCCGCCGCAAAGCGGGATGGACTTGGCTGCGGGACCCCCAGGTCACTACCCCTGACGTGGCTACCTGCGGTGACAGCCGGGGTGCAAGACAGGAATCCAGGCGGGGAAGTACAGGAACACAGGAACATGTACATCAGGATACAGGAGGGATAAACGTACACATAGCACCACAGGATACGGCAGGAACTGGACGGGTAACATAAGGTACAGACCAGGGAACACGGCAGGAACAGGAGAGCACATACAGGACAGGAACACGGCAGGATACAGGAGACACAGACACGACGGACGGACGGCCAGGAGCTCAGATGACAAAGACACTGGACCAGCATCTCAGGGGTTAAAGGTCCAACAGCAGCCCTGAGATGCTGCAGGAGCTCAAGATGGGAAGCAGCGGGGACAAAGCAACAGACTGCAATGAACTGACCCAGAGTAGAGACAAGAATTTCCTTTATAGCCAGAGGTCAGGGGTGAAGAGGAAGGTGCACAGAACAGGAAACTATAAATAGGCAGGAAGCTGCCGCGCGCACGCCTTAGGAGGCACAGTGCACAGACAGGAAGCAACAAGACTGGACAGGACAGGCAAGTACATAGCAGAACACAGGCTGCTGGGACCAGGGCCGGGACGACGGGTAGGCCAAGGTAGGCGACCGCCTAGGGAGCCTACCTCAGCCTATCCTAAGGGGCGCCGTCGGGGGCCCCGACCCTGCCGGGCTCCGGGGCCGCTCCCATGGGCCTGAAGCGCCGGCGGTTGTCTGTGACCGCTTTCTGGGGAGCAGAGAGCGAGCGCTCCCCGCCCCGCAGACAGTGTCGGGCCCGCCCCCCGGAGGATCGCTGGATCCTCCGGTGAGCTGCAGGGCCGACACAGCGGGGCCGCCGGGTCCTCATAGCGCTGAGGACCCGCCGGGGCCCCGTGCGCCTCAGCCGGCAGCGTCGCGATGAAGTGATGTCATCGCGACGCTGCCTTTCCCGGGCGCACAGCGCGTCACAGGCCGTGCGCCCGAGGAGCTGCCGGAGGAGCGCGGGGCCCTGAAGAGGACGGAAGAGGAGCGCGCGCACCGGGAATTGGGTAAGTATTAATGTTGTTGTTTTTAAATGCCTGCCTGTGGCCCCCTATATTCTGCCTGTGGCCCCTATAATGCCTGCGGCCCCCTATATTCTGCCTGCGGCCCCTATAATGCCTGCGGCCCCCTATATCCCGCCTGGGGGCCCCTATAATGCCTGCCTGCGGCCCCCAATATCCCGCCTGCGGCCCCCATAAAGCCTGACTGCGGCCCCTATAATCCCCTGCCTGCGGCCCCCTATATACCTGCTGCGGCCCCCCTATAATACCTCCTGGTGCCCCCATAAGCCTGCCTGAGCCCCATACGCCTGTCCTGTGGTCCCCATATGCCTGCCCTGAGCCCCAATACGGCTTGCTGTGGCCCTATATGCCTTCCTGTGGCCCCCTTTCCCCTGCCTGAACCCTTTTTACGGCTGCCGTGGCCCCCATTAGCTGCCTGTGCCCCCATACGGCCTGCCTGTGGCCCTATATGCCTTCTGTGGCCCCCCGTACGCTGTAAAGCCCCCATTACGCCTCCCTGTGGCCCTAAAACGCCTGCCTGTGGCCCCTATAGCCTGCCTGTGGCCCCCATACGCCTGCCTGGGGCCCCCCATACGCCTGCCTGTGGCCCCTATACGCCTGCCTGTGGCCCCTAAACGCCTGCCTGTGGCCCTATACCCCTGCCTGTGGCCCCCATACGCCTGCCTGTGGCCCCTATACGCCTGCCTAAGCCCCCAATACGCCTGCCTGTAGCCCCCATACGCCTGCCTTTGCCCCCATACGCCTGCCTGTGGCCCCAATACACCGGCCTGTGGCCCCCATACGCCTGCCTGTGGCCCCTATACGCCTGCCTGAGCCCCCATACGCCTGCCTGTAGCCCCCATACGCCTGCCTGAACCCCTCGCTATATACTTGCCTGAGCCCCTAGCTATATACCCCCCCGGAGTGCCTCTATATTTATATACCTACCCCGTCTAAGGGGGCAATTTTCTATATACCTGCCTGACTGAGAGGGCAATCTATATTTTCCCGTCTGACTAAGGGGACTTATATACCCATAATTAAGGAAATTACTGGAAATGTGAGGAATCTAAGATATTTGTGCCAAATCCTCAGGGACGAGTCTTGGCCGGGAGCAATCAAACATGAAGGTGTGAACCGATGGAGAAGAAAAGGGAAAGTGAACGACGCTGATCAGAAAAGACGTCTCCGGTGAGTTACTAAATGTAATTGCAGTGTAATCACTTAGATTTCTGCAGAGCCTACATACAACTAGTATCTACCACTATATGGTCACTGTATGGCGGTGGTTTTATGTCTCAGAGCCTGTGTACAGCTGATAGTCACATGTGGGGGTTGCGTTCGGTTTAGGGTCTGGCAGAATTATTTGAGCCTTAAGTAGTAATAGTTTTGGGTCTTGGTTTTGTAGGAGTGTTTTTAGTAAAAATCATTCATCTGGTAGATTTGCTCCATGTATCGGTGGATTATTTAGTGACTGTTATTTAGGGGTATTACGGAGGGGAGCGATTTGAAAATGCAAATTTGTCAGGGGTGATTTTCATTTGGGAGTGACTGCTGAGGAGATGGACGGGAGCTATGTGGAATGTGCAGAAATTTGTGAAGGACCTGGCGCAGGGGTGAGAGGAATTAGTGTGTGTGTGGGGGGTATTTTTTTGAGAGCGAGGGGGGGGGGGGGGCGCCATTGGCTGGACTCGCCTAGGGCACCAAAAGGCCTTGTCCCGGCCCTGGCTGGGACCCCTGCACAGGGAGCCCCAGCAGAGACATGGCAGGCACGGACAGGCCGACGGTCCAAGGCAGGGACCGCGGCATGAACCGTGACAGTACCCCCCTCAAAGCCCCCTCCTCCCCCTCCAAATCACAGCATGGCATTCCACATAGGTCAGGGGCCCGCAACTTCTATGGGGGCCACCCCAAAACCAAGTACAGGCTGTTTAATAGCCAGTATAGGGAAAACAAGAAACGGAGGTGAAATGGGAGGAAACAAGCGGGGGCACTAGGCAAAATGGGGGGGGAACCCAGGGCGGGCAGTAAGCCACAGGGGACTCAGAAGGCTCGGGGGCGGGACGTAAGCCAAGGGGACTCAAAAGGCTCAGGGCGGGACCGTAAGCCACGGGGACTCGAAGGCTCAGGGCGGGACCGAAAAGCCACGGGACTCAGAAGGCTCAGGGCGGACCGTAACCCACGGGGACTCATAAGGCTCCGGGCGGGTCCGTCATCCACGGTGTCTCAGAAGGCTCAGGGCGGGACCGTAAGCCACGGGGACTCAGAAGGCTCAGGGCGGGACCGTAAGCCACGGGGACTCAGAAGGCTCAGGGCGGGACCGTAACCCACGGGGACTCAGAAGGCTGAGGGCGGGACCGTAAGCCACGGGGACTCAGAAGGCTTAGGGCGGGACCGTAAGCCACGGGGACTCAGAAGGCTCAGGGCGGGACCGTAAGCCACGGGGACTCAGAAGGCTCAGGGCGGGACCATAAGCCACGGCCAAACGTAAGCTCTGGGCTGGACCATGAGCTAGGCCAAACGTAAGCTCAGGGCTGGACCAAGAGCTAGGCCAAACGTAAGCTCTGGGCTGGACCATGAGCTAGGCCAAACGTAAGCTCTGGGCTGGACCATAAGCTAGGCCAAACGTAAGCTCTGGGGCTGGACCATGAGCTAGGCCAAACTAAGCTCTGGGTGGGACCATGAGCTAGGCCAAACGTAAGCTCTGGTGGACCATGAGCTAGGCCAAACGTAAGCTCTGGGCTGGACCATGAGCTAGGCCAAACGTAAGCTCTGGGCTGGACCATGAGCTGGGCCCAAACGTAAGCTCTGGGCTGGACCATGAGCTAGGCCAAACGTAAGCTCTGGGCTGGACCATGAGCTAGGCCAAACGTAAGCTCTGGGCTGGACCATGAGCTAGGCCAAAGTAAGCTCTGGGCTGGACCATGAGCTAGGCCAAACGTAAGCTCTGGGATGGACCATGAGCTAGGCCAAAACGTAAGCTCTGGGTGGACCATGAGCTAGGTCAAACGTAAGCTCTGGGCTGGACCATGAGCTAGTCCAAATCATAGCTCTGGGCTGGACCATGAGCTAGGCCAAACATAAGCTCTGGGCTGGACCATGAGCTAGGCCACGGTGCAGACACTCTAGACGAGGGCAGGGTCACCCAGGCGGGATCCATGGTCAGTTCTTACTGTAAGGGTGCGGCGCTGACAGACGTACGCCGTAGCGCCGACCGAAAGACATCTCGGGTGTGGATCCTCTGTGATCACCGCAGGCGAGGTGGTAGTGGAGGATCCACACCAGGGAGTGGAGTCTAAGGGGCCCCTGGTCTTCGCCAGAGCCCGCCGCAAAGCGGGATGGACTTGGCTGCGGGACCCCCAGGTCACTACCCCTGACGTGGCTACCTGCGGTGACAGCCGGGTGCAAGACAGGAATCCAGGCGGGGAAGTACAGGAACACAGGAACATGTACATCAGGATACAGGAGGGATAAACGTACACATAGCACACAGGATACGGCAGGAACTGGACGGGTAACACATCAGGTACAGACCAGGGAAAAACGGCAGGAACAGGAGAGCACATACAGGGCAGGGGAACACGGGCAGGATACAGGAGACAAGACACAACGGACGGAAAGGCCAGGAGCTCAGATGACAAGACACTGGACCCGCATCTCAGGGGTTAAAGGCTCCAACAGCAGAAACCCGAGATGCTGGCAGGAGTCAAGATGGGAAGCAGCTGGGGCAAAGCACGACTGCAATGAAAATGACCCAGAGTAGAGACAAGAACTTCCCCTTATAGCCAGAGGTCAGGGGTGAAGAGGAAGGTGCACAGAACAGGAAAAATATAAATAGGGAGGAAGCTGCCGCGCGCAAAACCTTAGGAGGCCCCAGTGCACAGACAGGACCCCAGGAAGCAACAAGACTGGACAGACAGGCAAGTACATAGCAGAACACAGGCTGCTGGGACCCCTGCACAGGGAGCCCCAGCAGAGACATGGCAGGCACGGACAGGCCGACGGTCCAAGGCAGGGACCGCGGCATGAACCGTGACAGGCTCACTCAGAATCCAATGATAAAATCCCTGCAGGAAAGAGATGAATTTTCAGCTTCACCAAGGTTATATGTTCATCTGTGGGCACTAAAAAGTTGAAGGTCGTGGTTGACCCTTGCATTTACGTGGATATGCAGTTTGCACTCCTGTAGCTCTGCAAGAGGATTAGCCTTGTTTTCATCAATGAAGCTAATCTTCAGGCTTCCATCATGGAATTCATGGCAAATAAGTGACATATCATATATCCTTGCAAAAACTTTGTATACATGTGCATGGAGTTGAAGAGACACCAGTTACATATATTGGAGGTTGATTATCTTTTGAATTGATGCAGTTCTTGGCACAGAATCCATCTTGAAATAAAGGTCAATACCTACACATGTGAACATAATCTATGAGATCAGATTACAGATAACAATAGAAGTCTATGGAGAAGAAGGGAGAGTAGGAAGCAAAAACAGGAGACTAGCTTTTATGAAGTTAATTACTGTAAGACAGTAAAACACTTACTATACATACCCAACAGCATCTCTGTGTCTCTTTTTTCCTAAACCTGCTTTAGTTTCTTCCCTCTCTCCACCTCCCCTCTCCAAAGAACCTATGAAAAAAACCTATGGGCAACTTCAAACTGATCTCTCATGAAAGCTAAGACTCTGTCTCTTCTCTGTTGTATGGATTCTGTTAGTAAAGGAAGTATGGAGGTAGAAGGGAGTCTTGTTGGTGTTGTAATGGGCATTTTTTGTAATAAGGTAGACTTTTAAAAAATTATCTTTTTTAGTACTATAAATCTGTGGGAGGTTAGCAGAGTTAGAGTTCAAGTAACTTTTAGACAGATTAGAATAAAGTTCAATGTATAGGCTATGTATGGTAAATTGACTGTGTGTTTTTTCAAATGAACCAAGTACCTTTTTTGAAATTTGAAGTTTCTAATCTAGAGTTAAAACTAAAAATGCAGCTTTTTAGTATTATTCAGCTGCAGGTATAAAATATAGTCCATTTTCATGTGGTCCAAAGTAGCCCTTTCTGTAGCCCTATGTGTTAGGCACATTAGTCGTAAGCTTCGCCACTTTCAAATGCGCCTAACATGAAGGGGTGTTCTGGGGGCATTATGGGGGTGGGTTTCGCTAGATATGGAAACTTCGACGCATGTATGAATGCTGGTCGGCAAAGCGAGGTGCGTTACAGCTCCGACAGGCAATGTGGTCTGTCTGAGCCGGAGGAGTCAAAGGGTCGAGCGGAGGGTCGAAGTGAAAACTCAAAATTCTTTTTTAAGGGGCCAAAAAATGAATGTTCTCCATTACACCAGTACAATAATAAAAAGGAATTTAGCATAGATATCAAACTATATAAAATTGAATTATTAAAATTTGATGAAAAATTTGATCATATAAAATTAATCTAAAAATATATAATGTCCCCAAAATATAGAAATATCTGCTGTAAAATATATTTAAATTTCCTAGAAACTTAAAATATTTTTACATTACATAAACCACTGATGATGTTGTACTGATTGTTATATTTTAAATTTTTAATACATTAAATTTGAAATGTATTTTTGCTGCTCTCACCCTTTATTTTACAGACAGCAAGAGCCAGCACAGCACAGATATTGCTGGGACCTGTGGTCCTCCAAGCAGGATCAGTATCATAGTTTATATTCACAGACATGCTATTCTAATGATTTTTCTCTTATTTCCAGCCTATCTGTAACCTTTATATATGTTAGGTGCATTAGTAATGCGCCTAATTCCCGCAATGCGCCTAACACATAGGCGAGGCGCCTCGAACTTTACACACCATTTATAAACGCACATAAACCACTTTCATACATCAGGCGCATTTTACACTGAAAAAAAGATGAAAACATGAACTTTGATGCGCCTCCGTTCATACATGCCCCCCAAAATGTTCATTAGCTGTGAATTAACCCTCTCCTTGTTCCCCACTGCAATAGACAGCTTCATTTCTATTATCATGCATAGAGAGAAAACTGTCAATCAGCATTAGGTGGATAGGACAAGCAACTAGCTCCTGAATACTAAGAACTCCAGAGTGTGCATGCATAATTAGGGGGACTCAGTGCTTACTTTTAATGGTGATGGAAGCCCGCAATTAACAGTGATAAGATTTTATTTATTATTATTATTATTATTATTATTATTATATACCGCTGTAATTAGGGAGTCTGTCACTTCTTTATGCTGACCTCAGATGGATAGTGGAAGGGTTTATGCTGCACACCCTGGTTTCAGTGGTTTCTAACTTTTCCAAGCTCCAGCTGTAACTTTTGAATTCTCTACGTACTGATCATAAAGATGAATTGAGGGAGTGACAAAGAAGACTATTCAACTGCAACTATCAGGTATAACTGATATGCCAAATAAAGAATAGCAACACTTTGGCAAACAACATGATAAGGGTGCCAGCACGCCTGCCCCTGATCCAAGGTCACAATGCCTAAAGTGGAAAGTGCTCCAGAAATAAAGTTCTTTTTCTCACCCATGTCACATGCAAGATTCTAGTCCAGTCACATGGGTTATTTTAAGAATTGGATAGCCATAGGTGAAAAAATTACTTGAATTGAAGGGAACTTGTAGAGTACTGAAATTTCTTCAGTAGACAGAGTTAAAAAAACCAGTAAATTGTAGATATATCAGTAAAAATGTCATGATTAGAACAGCATTTATGATGACATGAGCAGGTGGATGGGTGACTGAAGTGGCAATAGAAATGTATGCTACCAGTCTTGCATAAATACGGTAGTTCCTGGTGACCAGGGTTCTTTGTGTCTGACAAACAATAGCAACAAACCTGTTGTGTTAAAATCAGATATGGAGTACAATAGTATATACACTTTATTGTATAATTAGAAGTTCAGAACCCTTACCTAAGCCTATATATGTGCATTACATGTGTGTATATATATATATATATATATTATATTATATATATTTATATATTATATTTATAAAATACTTTATATATATATATTATATATTATATATTTATATATATATTTATATATATATATGCATATATACACAGTGGGGAAAATTTGTATTTGATAAACTTTTTCCCACCTACAAAAAATGGAGAGGTCTGTACTTCAACTGTAACACTTCAACTGTGAGAGAGAGAATCCCAAAAAATATCTAGAAAATCACACTGCATGATTTTTAAATAATTAATTTGTATTTTATTGCATGAAATAAGTATTTGATCACCTACCAACCAGCTGTTAGATTTTTTTTAAGAAGCCCTCCAACTCTGCACTTATTACCTGTATCAATTACACCCGTTTGAACTCTTTATCTGCATAAAAGACACCTGTCCACACACACAACCACAATCACACTCTAACCTCTCCACCATATCGAAGACCAAGGAGATGTTCAAGGACACCATAGACAAAATTGTAGACCTGCGCAAGACTGTGATGGGCTACAGAACAATGATGAGCAGCTTGGTGAGAAGGCAATAATTGTTGTGGCAATTATTAGAAATACTGTGTATATATATATATATGTATATATATATATATATATATATATATATATATATATTATATTATATTATATATGATTAAAGAATTAATTTCATTTATTAGAAAACTCTCTTTTCACTGTAATATTGTACAATTATATGCAGTGACACCCCCACCTGTTACTTTGTAGTAATGCTGTCATATTATGTGGGCCTTCTCACACATCACTCCCTAGTAGGAACTGCAAGATCTGAACCTCCTCATCCCAGAGATATGACAGTGATTTTCTAAGCACATGTAAAATATTAAATTTTTAAACTAAGACTGGTCAGTACAGACTAATCTGCTTTATATAAATGCTCTAGATATCAAGATGCCATCTTTATGACAAAACATCTGCAGTTATGTCTTCATTTAACAGGGAGCATGTTTTGTTCTACATTTAAGGATCGGACTGTGCAACTTTAATGAAATTACCATTACTCTAGTCTCCACTGAGGTGTAACCCAGTGCATTTTGGAGAAAATGTTCATTGAAGGAAAATAATGTATCTTAACTGGGCACTGATGCATTTGGGAAGGGTGATACATTATCTTTAGTCAGTTACAAGCATCAAATAACCATTACTCCCATATTGGTCAATCACAGTTCATCCTTCTCTACTCTCTAAAATGTAATACACAAAGCCTTCTGAACAAAACAAGGTGCTTATAGAAACTACTGACTAAGAAGCATTTAATAAAACAAATATAAAAAGTGTAGCAAATATGGATGTGATCATTTCCAGTAAAACACATTTTCATTGGAGTAGTGACTGGCATCATAGAAGATCTAAAAGGTGGAGTGATAAAATGATCCATGGTAAATATATGCAAAGGAAGAAAATGCTTCAGGAAGTCTCTTTTCCTAAGAAGTATTCTTTTTTTGCAGCCCAAAAGTTAGGATCAATTAACATTTACAAAGACTTGAAGATACTTGCTATAAATAATGTTACTGTTCATACCAATGACACAATGACAGCACACCACTGTGGTTGTACTTTTTAGTTTTATGTAAGTCAATTTTAATATATATCAGTTTTTCAATTACTTTAGGTTTTAACAACTTCCTAAGCTAAATATCTCTTTGCTGTCTGTGACCAGAAATATTCAACATTTATACATTCAAAGGATGAATACCGGCACAGACCGAGTCCTACTTTTACACACGAGGAAGAGCGAATTTGGCTTGAAACGTATCATAGACAGGTGCTTTTAACTATATGTATCTCTATAGATTGTGGTAATATTTTAGAGTAGGTAAGGCCTGATTTATCTCATGGTTTTTACTTTGGTTGGTGGTATTCGACAGGATACTTTGAAACAGTTATCCTACCACATACCCTAGCACAGCCAAAGGAATTTTTAGGGCCAACATTGTCTCTTTTAGATCAAGTTTGCCCTATTTCCCCGACATACATGCTTTATAATGTACTGGACACAAAGGTATTGTCTACCATACTTTTGTGCCTGGCACATAGAGTATATATGCTCAGGAAAAAGAGCAGATGTGGTCTAAAAGAGACTACATTTGCCCTATAGACCCCTATGGTCTGCCTTGGCCACACTCTGATATAAGTCAGTATAACTTTTTCAAGTCATCCTGACATGTACCACTTACACCAAGGAAAGATATTTGTGCTGATACTGTATTTATCTCAGGCTAAAATGGTTGATATACTTAGAACTAAAAATCTCATTAACAGAAGCCATTTAAGGACTCTCCAAAAACATTTAGACACTTATACTAATTCATGAATGTTGACGCCCCAATGATTATTTGTTGCCTGTGCACATTATTACACTGCAAAACTACTGCAGACGTTAGGTTCAATATTTGTATTTGATTGTCTGGTTTCTTCTTTCTGCTTTGTTCATTTCTGCGTACACTGCTTTAAACAATCTTCTGATCTTGTCGGTGATTAAATAGATGATTCACCACATGACTTGACCTATACAAACTATTCTGGAAAGAATATTCGAAGAGTGACAGTGTATTATGTGTAAGGCAAGAATTAGTTACTCGCTCCTATTGCCTTTTGTAGTACTGTTACCACATTGTCAGGAAATGAAAGTACATATTAATAAAGGCTAAAGATTAAACATACTCCTAAGGGTATGTTCACACGGCTTATATGCGCCGCAATACGCTGTGTGTTTTGGAACCACGCACTAATCAGCACGTAATTCCAAAGCACGGGCGGGCCGTGCAAGCGCCGTGGTCAGATGACATGTCAACTCTCCCCCCCCCCCCCACGCGTACAATACAGTTGTATTGTACACGTGGAGAGACTATGAGAGCTATGAATTACCGTAATTGTGGTGTGCATTTCATCGTGTATAAAGTGCAATATGCAGCGAAATGCGCGCCGAAATACATGGCTAAATAAGCCGTGTGAACATTCCCGAAGTTTTATGTATGTTCACACGGCTTATTCAGAGCTATCTTTTTCCTTTAAATGACGGACACCATGCCAGAAACCTGTAGCCAATGGGGACCATTGGTGTAAATCATGTAATAGATCTAGCGCCACTGTTCCTTTCAGATTTTTGTTCTGATAAAGAACCAGAAAAGTGGAAATACCAACGCAGGTGTGGACCTTCTGCATTAATTTTTTCATACTTTGCATGCATTTCTTCAGGTAGCATGCATACATACTTTTTTTTTAAGTCTCCACTGGTAACTTTGCTTTTTAAGTTATTACTGTATTGTTCACATTGTTTACTTAGTAGATTTGCAGTAGTAGACCAGAAATAGGAAGAACACTATGATTTGGTTTACAATTACAAATAAAAAAAGCATTTTTAAGGCAAACAAACCGTATGGAGAAATATATGGGGCAGGGAGAGGGCATTCTAAGCTTAGAATTATTAAAGTTTTGTACCATTTTTTCTACTTCCCACAGAAATGCACAAACAAACCAACAACTTGTTGCCATCAAGCCCCTACCAAAGGGCGGGGAGGTGCCCCCTGCACAATTCAAAATCACCTAATTAGTACTCACAATGTCACAGTGTCAAAAGAAACTTAATAATGGTTAAACAAGGATGTGTAACCAAAATTCATAAGGCCCCATAGAGAAAAAAATAGCAGCATAAGGTCAAATAATTAAAGGTATGGATAGTATTGCTACATATCAATGAACCAACATTACAATGTTAGATAGCAAAAAGCCAAGACTTGTCATTCCAGACAAAAATTACATTGCTTCTGCACCTGTTGTTGGGTCCCTTTGACCTCTGGGCTGCTATGGCTATAGTTAAAGGGGTTGTCTCACTATAAGGATTGCTTTTTATGTTAAAGATCTTGCAAAAACAAGTCACTTTGCAATATATGTCCATTAACATTTTCCTACCTATTCCTAGATATCCCCTCTTGTATGGACTGCATCAGCTTCTCAGGTCGCTATAGCTACAGACCTGTTTTCTCTCTACTGATAGGCTGCCAGCACTGGTTGCTATAGCTACAGACCTGGCTTCTACTGCAGCCTAGTGGAAGCCAGTAAACACGCCCCTCAATTCAAAAAGAAACCAAGAAAACAGGACTGAGGTAAGATGAATCAATGTAGTGAGACAACCCCTCTTAAGAACATGGATTCAACAGCTCTTTTGACAGTATTTAGTAAATGTGCTAAAAATTGTAAATGATTAGAATGTAAATTGAGACGTTAATTGGGCTGTTTTAAAACTTATGTTTTCTCAGGGATTTTTTGTTTTTTTAAGGTTGGATGTGGAACAAGGAGAAAAATCTATACACTCTATACCACAATCAAACACACTTTAGATATGTTCACCAAAATTACTATTGCATTTTAATAATCTAATATTGTTTTCTGTTATATTTATTGTATACTGAGTTTCTATAGGACACGTGTAATGGTCTATAGTTCCTCTCCGTAGGTGAAAATTTCCTGGAAAAGAACCCACAGGTCCGAGTCTTGCCCTTGGGCCTTTTTTGGGTGAGGACCGCTCCAGCCCCTACGGAAGAGGCGTCGACTTCTAAAAAGAAGGGTTTCTCGGTATCAGGTCGGGACAACACAGGAGCGGAGGCGAATGCTGCCTTCAGTTTTGAAAAGGCTTACTCGGCGGCCGGTGGCCACAGTTTCGGGTTCGCCTGCTTTTTGGTGAGAGCCACAATCGGTGCCACCAACGTCGAGAAATGCAGGATAAACTGCCTGTAGTAATTGGCGAAGCCCAAGAAGCGTTGTATGGCCTAGAGGCCAATGGGTCGTGGCCACTGCAGAATGCCGGAGAGTTTAGTGGGGTCCATCTGCAGACCCTTGTCCGAGATTGTATATCCGAGGAACGGGAGGCTGGTCTGGTGGAACAGGAACTTTTCTAGTTTGGCATAGAGATGGTTCTCGAGCAGGCGTTTCAGGACCTGACACACATTCGACTGGTGGGTCCCCAGATCGGGTGAAAAAACCAGGATGTCATCCAGGTAGACAACTACACAGACATACAGTCTCTGAAAATGTCATTGACAAGTTCCTGGAAGACTGCTGGAGCGTTGCACATGCCGAAGGGCATCACAAAATACTCAAAGTGCCCATCACGAGTATTGAAGGCCGTCTTCCACTCGTCACCCTCCCGGATCCGGACGAGATTATAAGCCCCTCGCAAATCCAACTTGGTAAAGAATTTAGCACCCTGGAGACCAGCCAAGAGTTCAGTAATCAGTGGGAAAGGATAGAGGTTTTTAATTGTGATGTTGTTTTGACCGCGGTAGTCGATGCAGGGTCGCAGGGACCCAACCTTCTTCTCCACAAAGAAGAAACTGGTGCCCGCTGGAGATGGTCTCAAGTGTGTGTGGAGACAACCATATGAGGCGTACAAAGACAAGTGTGCCTTGCCTACAGTTAAGCATGGTAGTGGGAATCTCATGGTTTGGGACTGCATGAGTGTTTCCAATTGTGGAGAGCTACAGTTCATTGAGGGAACCATGTATTGTGTTATACTGAAGCAGAGCATGGTCTCCTACATTCAGAAACTAGACTGCAGGGTAGTATTCCAACATGATAACAATCACATACACACCTCCAAGATGACCACTGCCTTGCTAAGAAAAATGAGAGTAAAGGCGCTGGACTGGCCAAGTATGTCTCCAGATCTAAACCCCATTGAGCATCTGTGGGGCATCCACAAGCAGAAGCTTGAGAACTGCTAGGTCTCTAACATTCACCAGCTCCGTGATGTCTTCATGGAGGAGTAGAAGTGGATTCCAGTGGTAACCTGTGAAGCTCTATTGAAATCTATGCCTAAGAGAGTTAAGGCTGTGCTGGAAAATAATGATGGCCACAAAAATATTGACACCTTGGGCACAATTTGCCCATTGTCACTTAGAGGTGTACTTACTTTTGTTGCCAGCAGTTTAGATATTACTGTGTGTTGAGTTATTTACAAAAATGTGAGGGGTGTATTCATTTTGTGAGATAATGTACATACATGCTTGGTGTGACTCAGTGTTCACGTGATGTCAATAGAGAGAAGGGAGTCAGTGGCTGCCAGACATCTCTAAATCCCTGTGAAATCTCAAAAACTGAATAAAATACTGCAAGCAGAGCAAGAGATTGTGAACCATGTGAAATATTCCACAATAAAGGGCTGAAAATCAATGAGCAATTTTAGCACTCGTGTTGACTAATCTTCTCTTGGAGTTATCTGCTGGTTTATATCTAAATGGTTCCACAGCATAAAGCAGATGACATTTTTGTAAGCCCTGGGATTTAAGTTGTACTTGGTAACTTGCTAAGGCATCTTTGCTGTCCTGGACAAAAATTGTGTCAAATAATAATCCAAGAATTTTATATTTCTCGTTTTTGGCATTTCCTACAACAAAGTGCTTTATAAATAAACCTGCATAAATAAAACAAGCCATGTCATATATATTGCCATCCAGATATAAACACACATAAGGGATATTTTTCCATTCTTTCACAATAAAAAGTTACCATATATACTCGAGTATAAAAAATGTGCTGAGAAAGCCTTCCTCGGCTTATACTTAAGTCACTGTCGGCATCTGAGCAAGCAGACTTGCGGCCTCCTGGAGTATCCGGCCCAGGCAGCGTGCTGTCATCAAGCTGCCTGGTGACATCACGCCCACTGTTCCAGGAAGAAGTATTTTTTATTTTTTTTAAAAAACCCTGCCTATAGCTGTCTATGGTGGACAAATACTTGTCTATACCTGCCTATGGGGGACATTAAACTGCCTATACCTGCCTATGGGGGGCATATATCTACCTATGGGGGATAATAAAATGCCTATACCTGCCTATGGGGGACATATAGCTGCCTATGAGGGACATTAAACTGCCTATGTGGAACATATACCTGCCTATGTGGAACATATACCTGCCTACACCTGCCTACACCTGCCTATGGGGGACATTTAACTGCCTATACCTGCCTATGGGGGAAATTAAACTGCCTATATCTGCCTATGTAATTTTATTGGTATTCATTTTTATTTTTGAAATTTACCAGAAGCCTCTGCATTTCCCACCCTAGGCTTATACTCGAGTCAATAAGTTTTCCCAGTTTTTTGTGGCAAAATTAGGTGACTTGGCTTATATTCGGGTCGGCATATACTCGAGTGTATATGGTACTTTATTTCTTCAGAAAGATCTCTGTTAGGGCTGGTGTACAGTATAATCCAAAGCCCCAGCACAAGGAGAACCTACAGGTCTGTATTACTGTGAGCATGCTGTGATCCAGTCTATGCTTACCATGCGGGGCACTATACTGTTCTTTATAAGCAATGCTTAATACTTCCAAATACAGTATTAGGTAGGACATGTCAACATTATTCTGCATGAACATGTAAGAAATATCTCTGTATGTCTCTGTATCAAAACAGAAATGCACAGATATACAGAATAAGCCTATTTTGTTATAGTTAATACAATTATGTAACAGTAAGAGTTTGCAACGAGAGAAGATTTGAGGCTTCTTCATGCAGTAGTCAGACGATCCAGGCTCAACTCTTTTCTCTTGTATAAGTGATAAAACCCAACAAATAAACCCTGGGAGATAATCTCAACACAGCTCCATGACCAGGTGGACATCACACTCCTCTCACAGAAGAAAGGAGGTTATAGTCTCTGGTTTTCACCTTGACCCTAGGTGCTGATCTCAGATTTAGCTCCTCAGTTCATGCGCAAGTCTCTAGCCCAGATCTTCTTCTAGTATTGCTCAGAGGTGCTGGCTTTGGCCCCAGCTCCTCTCTCCATGGCCCTAATATCTGGTCACAGTAGCAGATCCTGGCTTCTTTCTAGACACAACAAAAAACAACTACAACTACTACCGCAAACCTCTACACGTACTGTATCTTCTTTAAAACTCCTTCATGTAGACAATCAGGTATGCTGAGAAAGGTGGCACTGAGTCATAGCTGACTGCATCCGGGAAAAACACTCTTTACTCCTCTAATGTGGGTATCCAGGCTGTGGCAGACAATATGCATTACAACCCACCAGCAACGTTTCAGCTCTGAACAGAGCCTTTCTTAGGAAAGGCTCTGTTCAGAGCTGAAACGTTGCCGTTGGGTTGAATAAACCACCATCATTTTCTTCAGAAGTGCTGTCCATTTTTGATTTTCTACATGTACTGAAGACCTTGGGTCCAGTTGTTGGGACGAAACATCTGTATTGCTTTATTTTTTTAGTGCTGCTGGACACCTTGGACTTTTAATATGCATTACAAGTCAGACCCTCTGGTAAGAAATAGGAAAAAATGAATACACTGGAACACTGAATCATTACAAAAATCAAACCTACAATACACCATAACGAACGCCTTGATATTATAACAGAAGTGCACCGTGGTACAGAATAGATCTATACTTTTATAGTTGATATAGTTAAGTCCTAAGTATTTGGACAATAACAATTTTCATAGATTATCCTCTGTAGACTGTCACAGTGAATCTGAAAGAGACCCATCAATATCAAAGTGCATGACTATAGTATAGACTTTCAGCTTAAATTCAAGGAATTTAATAAATATATTGCCTTAACAGCTTCAGAATTACAGCCATTTTTTTTTTTCCTTGTCTTAAAAGCAATTGGACAATTGACTGATGAGCACTTTCCTGGTTCAGTGTGGCCTGTAACCTCCTTATTTCATGACAAGTTAAGGAAATTAAAGTTCTGGAGTTAAATGCAAGTGTTAAATTAGCATTTGGGATTTGTTTATACAAACTCTTAAAATTTGACTGAAAGAGATATCAGCGCAAGTAATGGAAGCCTTTATTAGGCTACAAAAAGCTATCATTCTTTTCCTCATGGCATGAGTGCTTGAAGTCACACAATCACAAGTCCCTTTCAGACTCTTCTTTACTGGTAGGTGGACTATGGTGATGCTGTAGGCTGCTTGTATATGCACAGGTAAAGTTAGACAGCCTTGGCCCAGGTTCTAGCTGGCAAGAAACCCAGGACTAATATGTCTATGTAGATGTGAGAAGGAAACAGCTCACCGCTCCCGTGCAGATCGCCAAACAGGCTGATAACGGAATCTTTAACAATGAAGATAGATCCGCACCGTTGGATAAAAATTCTTTCAATACTTTATTATTCCAAACACGAGAAAGTGGACATCACAGTTCAACGACAAGAACATGCAAGTATAACAACCAACGCGTTTCGATCTTAAAAGATCTTAATCATGGTAAAACATTATCACAAACGTAACTATTTAATATACCTCCGCATACTCTAACGTCATCCTTAATAAACTTTATCACAAACAAATAATAAAAAAATAAGAACACAATGTTCACATTTTATCTAAAAGGGAAATTTTTATTATTATTAATTTTCTTAATAATGTAATATCAAATCTGATCTAGTATTAAGACCCATACGGGTAAGAATGTTCAGCACAAAATCCAAAATGTCCTCCCTATTTAATAAAGCCCGTCTCCATCACCACCCCTCTAGCTGGTTTTTTACCCTCATCAATCCTGATAATTTACATATTGTTAATATCTCCCCCATGTTCCTTTAGCAAAATGTTTTGATACATTAGACGGATTACCATTGTTCTAAATAACTGCATTCTCTAAATGTGTTCATGCATCCAATTTTTAGTTTTCTGTTGTGCATCCGACATATCGTTTATTGCACTGGACACATTCAACACAATATATCACATAAGATGTTTTTACAGTTGAATAAACTGTTTTAATAAGATAAGGTCTCTCACTCAATTCCCCTTTAATCTCTTTTATGGTCATTACAAATTTGCAAACAGCAGCAGCGTTTATTGCACATTGAAAAGAAACCACGACAAGCCAACCAAGTTTCCAGATCTTATTTTCTTCACAGTCCTGAACTAGACTCGGAAATAAAAAACTACCTAGGCTTAGAGATATTTTTTCCCCCCCCAACTAGAGGAATCTGCACACTTCTTCCAAAAAGTAATCGCAAAGTTGTCATCTTTGTTCTAAGATGTAAGTAATTATTATGATGTTTTTTATATATTGGTAAGAATTCCCACTAAAATTCGAAACAAAAAAGTTGGAATGTCTTTATTTTTTATATTTTTTTGTGATGTAGTATCTCCCTTCCGTGATTTATTTTTACTATATTTTTTTGCTCGTTGATGCAATCCATGTTTGGGTAACCCCGATCACGGAGGCGCTCACAATATCTTTTTCTTCCCTCCCTAATGTAAAGTTTCGCATAGTTAGAACATTTCTCCTAGCCGCCTAATTTTATTTCCCCTACTGTGAAATGGATTTTAATTGAATGAAAGTGGGGTGGCAGGAAGTTTGCCCTAAGAAGAGTATTCCCTGCTGTTTCTTTCCCTAAAAGTACTGTGAAATTATCGATTTTAACAGTATCATCTTAAAGGTTAAATCAGAAATGAGATAGTATCCTGGTACCTAATTTACTGTAAATTTTAAGTTGCAGGAATTTTTCATTTAATGTCTGACGAAAGGGTGCAGCGGCCGCTTGGTCCCCATACCAAATGAATCACAACGTTTTTTCATTCCATATAGCGGCCCGTACACACCGATGTCCCGACATAAAGGGTTTTGTCATCTGAAAAATATATTAAACTCCTCCCACCATCGCCCCCCCCCACAAAAATGTTAGCAAAAGAGGGCGAAAATTTTGCTCCCAGTGGAAGCTCCCACCTTTTGGCAAGAAAGAATCTCCATTGAACAAAAAAAAATTATGTTGACAATTAGTATTGTAGTAACTTCAATAAAATATACTCCTCAAGTTTCGAGAATAATTGGAATATTCTGCCAAAAAATAAGAACACAGCAAATTATACCCCTGGTGATGTGTATAACAGGAATAAATGATTCCAACATCACATATAATCCAGGTAGTACTCCGTCTCCTTCCTATAGTCCTCAATAACACTCAAACATGTTTGGAGTCTTTAAGAAACCCCGGACACAAAGGCACAACTGTTTTGCAATAAAGAGATCCAGCCATTGAACAAAATTCTCATTCACGACCCAATTCCAGCCACCATAGGGCGCATGGAGTGGGGAACCGCATTTTATGTATTTTTCGGCAAATGAATGGAAAATCGCATAACCGGCGTACTTTACATTCAAAAAGTCATATTCCCTTGGTTAGAAAATGCCACATGTCTAGACCTTCATTTAAATTCTCTCAAAGTCTTTCCGAACAAAATTTGTTGGATCCTCATCGTAATTTCCTATATGTATTAGATCAATAGTAAATGCTCCATTTGAAACTGTATATACAGTCCAGTATTCAAAAGGACAACCGAGCCCCCTTTGTCAGCCTGTCTAATGGTTAAATCTAAGTGGTTTCGTAGATTCCAAATTGCTTTTCTTTCTAATTTAGACAAATTATCCCGCTGTCTATTTGGTGTCTGTGAATGCAAATCTATCAACTCCCGTTGCACAACATCCTGAAATCTATCAACTACTTCAGTACGTACTTGCACCGGATAAAAAAAAGGATTACGTACAACAAAATTATCTGACTTGTTGATACAAATGTATATTTTCCTTCAGATCACTAATTGCAACAAATCTCTCCTGAGGCTGACTGTTCCGTAAAGGTTAACTTGAACAGAAATCATATTATTTTGCACCAAGCATTTACACCCACATGACTGTTGTTAGATGTATTCTCTGAATCAAAAAAAATACTTTTTTACCATCAACGTTCTTACAAAGCGATTAACATCGCAAATAGTATCATATACATTAATATGTGATGTAGGGGCAAAATTCAATCCCCGAGAAAGAACTGCAATTTCTGACTCAGAGAAAACATAAGACCGGCATGGTTAACTACATTATTTTCTTCTTTGTTCCTTTTCTTTCTTGCTTGGCTACTTTGGAGTCCTGGTCATCGTCTTAGGCTTTCATCTGCCCCTCTTCTACGAATCGTTTTTTGATTTAATTTTTCTGTTTTTAATTATTTTTGTTCCATCTTTTAAACATTGCGAGAGTCCGAATTGTGCACACATGTTTATGTGCCGTGGTAGCAGCATCAGATGTCCTTCTATCATCCTGACACTCCATCTGAGCTATCCTTTTCATTTGAACTGAAGACTCACACGTCATTATATTTTCTGATATTAGAATGTTTCCAGAAACGAGGTTTTTTAAGATAGATCTAGGGGTTGAATATGTACGTTTTCCCCAATATACCACCATTGGTAATACACAGTCCTTTTGGTAATCATTAAATCATCATCTGATATTTAAGACTTTTTTCATGGCAACTATGTCCAGCTTCTAATTTAAGACACATCTTTTTTAAATTGTCTCATCCAAATCTGCCATTTCTTTCAATTCAACAAAAGGATTGGAGAGTGCTTTGTAATTTCTTGATTTTTTTCTTTTATTTCGCTTAAATGAATTCATCTTCATACAACTACATTAATTCCATGAGTTGTAGGGACAATTAGAAAGTTATCATTCCACTTTGTCATGAATTCCTCATTATACCACAGTGTTGGAAGATTTCTTAACACGGTAAGCCGCGTGGATCATGCGTTTTTTCTAAGTAAGCTACGGATACTACTTAAATCCCATCCAGTACTTAACTTCTTAACAAAATATTTCACCATTCAGCATACCTTGCTCGTATTTCATATATTATCATACTCACTATTTGACCGCTGAGAAAATGTCCGATAGCTGGTCCAATCTTTTAGTATATCGATCCACATTTTCTCATGGAATGGTGCTTCCATAGCAACCCTCTGCGAGGCCTCCAAATCTTCAGGAAGTATAGGAAGTTTCACCAGGAGCCCGTTAACTGATTGCTGGCATCAATCAAAGGCAAAACTTAGAAGGAAACAGCTTCACCGAGCTCCCTGTGCAGGCATCCCAAACAGCTGAGACGGATATCTTAACAATGAGATTAATCCGCCACCGTTTGGAAAAATTCTTCAATACTTTAATATTCCAAACACGAGAAAGTGACATCACCCGACAAGAATCATGCAAGGATTCCAACCAACGCGTTTTCGATCTTAAATATCTTATTCATGTTCAAACATTATACAACGTAACTATATTTATATACCCCGTCATACTCTAAAACGTCATCCCCTTAAATAAACCCCTTTATCAACAACAAATAAAAAAAACAATAAGAACACTAATGTTCACATTTATCTAAAAGGAGAAAGTTGTAGTATTATTAAGTATTCTTTAATATTGTAATATCAAATTGATCTATAGTTAAGACCATTCGGGTAAGAAGAGTGTTCAGGCACAAAATCCAAATGCCTCCCTATTTAATAATGCCCTACCTCCCTTTGTCTCCAATCACCACATCTAGAGTATGACGGGGTAATATAAACTAGATTACGATTTGTAAATCTTTGAACCATGATAAAGATCTTTTAAGATCGATACGCGTTGTGTTTGTGTATCCTTGTCAAGCTTCTTGTCGGTTGTTGTCCACTTTCTCGTGTTTGGAAATAATAATGTATTGAAAAGAATTATTATCCACCCGGCGTGACGGATTCTATCTTCATTGTTAAAGATTCCGTCCCAGCTGTTTGGGATCCTGCACGGGAGCGGTGAGCTGTTTCCTTCTCACGTTTGCCTTGATTGATGCCAGCAATCAGTAACGGGCTCCTGCTGAAACTTCCTATACTTCCTGAAGATTTGGAGGCCCCTCGCAGAAGGGTGCTATGGAAGCACATTCCATGAGAAATGTGGACGACTATAACTAAATATTAAGAACCATCTATCGAACATTTTCTCAAGCGGTCAAATAGGAGATACGATAATTAAAATACAACAGGTTAGTAGTGTGTCGGGCAGACTGTAGAAATGATTTTATGTTAAAGAAGTTAAGACCCTGTGTGGGAATTAAGTAGTATCCTGTACTTACTTAGAAAAAACGCATGATGCCGCCTCGCGGGCTTACGTGTTAAAAAACTCCAACCACTGTGTATAATGAGAATTCGTGACAAATGTTGAATGGATAGACCATTCATAAGTGCTCTCCACAACTTCATGGAATTGAATAAGTATTTGATTGTAAGAAGATTGCATTAAGAGTAAATAAAAAGAAAAAAAGAATCAAAGAAATACTAAAGCACTTCTCCGAACCTATTTGTTGAAGTCTGAATAGAATAATGCAGGATTTGATGAGAATTAAAAAGGTAACATGTGTTCTAAATTTAGAAGCCTGACATATGTTTGCCCATTGAAAAAGCTAAATATCAGCGAGATTAAAATGATAACCAAAAGGACAGTTATACCAATGGGTAATAGGGAACTGTACATATTCAGATTCCCCTAATCTATCCTTTAAAAAACCTCGTTTCTGTGAAAAAATTCTAACTTATCAGAAATATAATAGACGATTAGCTTCATTTCAATTGAACTAGATTACTCAGTATGTGAGATTCAAAATGAAGACTCTGTAATCCCGTTACCCGGCACTCAGCACAATTGGGAACTCTCGGCAATGTTAAAAAGATTGGTACAAATAAAAATAAATAACATAAATAAATAAAACACGGATGTAGAAGGGAGGGGGCAGAAGAGCACCGAAGAAACCAGAACCGTCCAAAGTATCCAAGGAAAAGAGGAACTCAAAAAGAAGAATTAAGATAATTTAGTTAAACTGACGTCTTATGTTTAGTTTGCGCTGAGTACAGAAATTTGCAAGTTCTTTTCTCTGGATTTGAAATTTTGCTCCTACATCACATATTAATGTATATGATTACTATTTTGCGATATAATCGCTTTGATACGAACGTTGATGGTGAAAAAAGTATTTTTTGATTTGCAGGAGAAGAGACATCTAACAACATCAGTGGGTTTGAAATGAATGGTGCAAATTAATAATGAAGTTCTGGTTCAAGTTACCTTTACGGAATCAGTCAGTCTCAGAGAGATTGTGGTTGCAATTGAGATATCTGAAGGAAAGTAACATTTGTTATCAACAAGTCAGATAATTTTGATGTATAACGTAATCCTTTTTTTATTAATCCTGTGCAAGTACGTAACTGGACGTATTAATGCATATTTCAGGATGTTTGCTACGGGAGTTGATAGATTTGCATTCACAGACATGCCATACATAGACAGCGGGATAATGTTTGTCTAAATAAGAATGAAAAGTAATTTGGAAATCTACGAAACCACACAGTATTTAACCATTAGACAGCTGACAAAGGGGGCACGGGTTGACCAATTGTGAGATACTCGGGACTGGTAAATAACGAGATTAAATGGAGAATTTAACTATCGTTGGGAATCAAACTACATTTAGGAAATTACGATGTGACCCAACAGAAAATTTTTCGGAAAGACTTGAGAGAAATCTAAATGAAGGTCCTACCAATGGCATTTTCAACGCAACGTAAGAATACTTTTTGAATTGTAAAATACCCGGTTATTTCAGAGTTTTCCATTCATTGCCGAAGGATTGACATAAAATGGCGTTTTCCCCCACCTTCCCATTGTCGCCCTATTGTGGCTGGAATTGGGGTCATGAATTGATGAATTGTGGATGTTCAATGGCTGGATTCTTTATTGCAACCGATTTGTGCCTTTTTGTCCTTTTTCCTAAAAAGACACCAAACTTGTTTTTGAGTATAATTGAGACGTATAGAATATGGAGACCGGGGAGTACTCCTGGATTATATGTTATTGTGGAATCATTCTATTTTTCCACTGTATACGACATCACCAGGGTTATAATTTGCTTTTGTCTTATTTTTTGGAGAAATATTTCCAATTAATTTCTCGGAAACTTGAAGATATGATTCGTTGAAGTACTACAAAATCCTATTGTTCCATCATAATTTTTTTATGTTCAATGGAGACTTCTTGTATATGCAAAAGGTGGGTGTAGCGTTCCCGATTGGGACAAAATTTCGCCTCTCTTTTTGCTAACATTATTGTTTGTTTAGCTTGGTGGGAGGAGTTTTTAATATATTTTTCAGGATTACAACCCTTTACAAGTTAGTCGAGGTGACATCGTGTGCTAACGGCCAGCTATATGATGACATTGTATGATGCGATATTTGGTCTGGGGGACCCAGCGCCGTGGCCCCCACTTTGTCCGATCATATAGAATGAAAATTCTGCAACTTAAAATTTGACAGTAAATTGGTACCGAGGATACAATCACATTTCTTTGGATTTTTTAACTTTATTCAGGCTGATGGACGGTTTACAAATTCTGATATATTATTCCTTACATTTAGGAAAGAAGACAGCGAGGGGATACCATTCTTAGGGCGCAAACTCCTTGCCGTCCTTCCATTCATACAAATTAAATCCAAATGCTAGTAGGATTAGTTATGATAGGCTAAGAAATATTTGATTCTCTGTATGGATACTATAACATTAGGGAGAGAAAGAAAAGATATTTGAGCGCCTCCTTGATCGGGGTTATCCCAAGTATAATGTGATTGCACGAACGAGTCAAATAATATATGTAAAATAAATAAATCACTAAGGGAGATACACATCACAAATAAAATATATCGAAATAATAAGAGACATTTCCAACTTTTTGTTACAAATTATATGGGTGGGAATAATTCTGTCAAAATAAAAAAAACATCATAAATAAATACTTCCCGCATCTTAGAACTAGAGAAGTGACACTTTGCGATTACTTGTTGAGAAAAAGGTTCAGATTTCTCTAGTAAAAATCTCTAAGCCTAGTGTAAGGTTTTTTTTTATCATCTCGAGTCTAGTTCAGTACTATGAAAAAAGATCAGGAGAACTAATGGTGGTCTTGTCGTGGTTTTTCTTTAAATGTGCAAAATAAACGCTGCAGATGTTTGCAAATTTGCTACTACCATAAAAGATGGATTAAAGGGAAATCTGAGCTGAGAGACCATATCTTATTAAACAGATATAATTATCAAACTGTGATATACATCTGATGTGATGATATACGTGGTTTAATGTGTCCAGTGCAATAAACAGATATTCGATGCCAACAAGAAAACTACAAAAACTAGGATCATGAACCCCACACCATTAGAGATGCAGTTAATTTAAACAATGGTAATTCCTCTAATGTATCAAAACATTTTTGCTAAGAAACATGGGTGAGGATATAACATCTTTTAAAATATCTCTGGATGCATTGAGAGGTTAAAAAACCACTAAAGGTGGAGTGAATAGGGAGACGGGCATTATTAAATAGGGAGGTTCATTATTGGCTTATGTGCCTTGAACACGATTCTGTACCCTAAATTGTCTAAAGTCTATAGATTACAATTTAGAAATCACAATATTCAGGTAAACATCATCAATAATACAAACATTCTCCTTTATAGAATAAATTGAACCTTGTGTTCTTATTTTATTATTATTTGTTAGTAAGATAAAGTTTATTTAAGGATACGTAGAGTATGACGTGGGTAATCAATCTAGTTACCGTTTTTATAATGTTTGAACCATGATTAAGATCTTTTAAGACGAAACGTCTTGGGTGATATTCCAAGCACAAGCTACTATGTCGTATGTGATGTCCACTTCTCGTGATTGGAATAATAAAAGAAATAGAAGAATGTATAAATCCAACCCGGTGCGGACTATGCTTCCCATATGTTACAGATTTTCATGTCTATGTAGATGTTGAAGAACTGGAACAACTTCAAACAATTGTCTGGCTGAGCTGGAACTCTCTCCCTGTCTGTACCCTGAACTCTCTGCTACACTATCTACCAGGCCTTAACTAACATTGCTCCGCTCCCCAAGAATCCTCATTCTACTCCATCACTTCTATTGCTTTAGGCTGTACAGGACTGATACAATTAACTCTTATAAATTACGAGGTGTATCACCATGACTATTGACCATTACATTCCAGAAAATACACAGCTATGCAATGGTCCCTCAAGAGAGGAAAATTAAACCATTTAGATAGATGTATGTATTAGAGTTACACTGAAAATTTAGTAGGATGAATTCTGACATGTATAGAGATATATTCTTTGCTCAGATTCACTCAAATGCTGCAAAAAAATATTCAAAACACACCGCAAAACTTCTAAAGGCAAAAAAAAAACCTTTTCTAAGTCAGAACCACAGTAATAGCAAAATAAAAACAAAAAAACAGAAACTAACATATGCACAGGGATTGGACAAAACAACCAGAACTACCTTATGTTTACATAGTCGAGTTGAACTCTTCCTGACACACATACCATCATTTAGGTATTGCCCCCCCTTATTTTTCAGTCATGTAGTTTATGTCGCTGTTTGGTAAACTTTATTACTTATGCTGTTCTTAAAATCTGTTTGTTTTCCAGGCATGATATATCAGACCTGACAGAGTTCAAAGGGGTATGATTGTTGGTGCACGCCTGGTAAGGGTATCTGGGACCATAGCTTCTGCTGAGTTGATGGGTGTGGTAAATTCTACTGTTTCCTTAATATCTCAGTACACAAAGACTGGCAAAACATCTGCAGACAGAAATACAAGCAGCAGTGAAAAGCTGAAGATTGCCATGAGGGATAGAAGAGCATGTCATCAAATTCCAGGCAAACACAAAACTATGATCCCTTAATTTCTCCAGAGCTGAATATAAGTTTAAAGAGCACCAGTTTCAGTGAAAACCATCAGTCAAGCAATGCACAAAGATGTCGTCCATGGATCAACTACAGTAGCCAAGTTTTTGTTGACACCATGAAACATCAGTGTGTAGTGGTGCGAAGACCACAAAAAATAGACTCTGGGGGCAAGGAAATATGTAACATTGTCTGATAAGTCCAGTTTTACAGTTTTTCTCACTTCTGGGAATGTGTTTGTCTTCATATCAATGGATAAAGTCTACAACTTTTTTTGCCTTATATCCACCGTCAAGCAGGGCAGAGGTTCCTGTATGTTTTGGGGTACAATATTATGGCACTCTCTTGGTCTGCTATCTGTCCTTGAAGATAAAGTAAGAACCCAGAAGTATCTGGATATTCTAAATAACCATTCTTTCCCACGGTCCAGATTTAGGGGGACATGTATGATCGGGCTTTTCATACTTTTTCTGGCGTATAATGCGCCTCACTGTGCCTGCTCAGATGTCGGACGCACCTAACATATGTGTTAGGCGCATTAGTCGAAAGCTTCGCCACTTTCCAATGCGCCTAACATGAAGGGGCGTGCTGTGGGTGTTCTGAGAGCGGGTCTCGCCACATTCGAAAACTTTGACGCATGTATGAATGCTGGTCGGCAAAGCGAGGAGCATTACAGCTCCGACAGGCAGACCTATTTCAGTGTGGTCTGTCTGAGCCGGAAGCGTCGAAGTTTACACAGCATTTATGAGCGCACTTCGGCCACCGGCATACATCAGGTGCAATATACACAGAAAAAAAGATGAAACCTTCAACTTCGATGTGCCGAAGTTCATACATGTAATTCTTAGCTTCCAGATAGCGATGCCATTTTCCAAGGTGACAAAGCTTCTATTCTAACTACTCAGTGCTATCTCGATCTGAGGAGCATAAAACTGCGATTAAGCATCTACACTAGCCAACCCAGTCACCAGATTTGAATATTACTAAGTGTGTGGGTCATTCTTGAGAACAATACATTGTAGACCTTGAACAGGTTCAAAGGCGTGCAACAAAATTAATAAAAGGACTGGGTGGACTACAAAACCCAGAAGATTAGCAAGATTAGGGTTATTTAGTCTAGAGAAAACAAGGCTTCAGGAGGACATAATAAATATGTATAAATATCATGGGTCAATATAGAGATCTCTCCCAGGATCTATTTATACCTAGGGCTGTATCTAGAACAAAGGGGCATCTTCAGTGTCTTGAGGAAAGAAAGTTTCTATATAAAAATAGAAAGGGATTCTTTACTGTAAGAGCAGTGAGACTGTGCAACTCTCTGCCAGAGGAACTTGTCATGGGGAATTCAATAACAGAGTTCAAAAAGGGTCTGGATTAGAGATGGGCGAATTTCTCAAAAATTCGGTTCGGTCACTTCGCCGAATTTTCCGACAAAATTCGTTTCGGTCCGAATTACTTCGGCACGAATCACGTTAAAAAAACAGCTATTTCCAGGCTGCCCAGAGCCTGCAGGGTGCTGTAGAACGTTGTGCCATGCTTAAATATGCAGAGGGAGCTTGGTTTGGTCTTCATACAATGTTGTGTTTTAGTATGACACGCACATGACTGCCGCGCTCTTAGAATCGCTTCACTATAAAATGCCCTGGGCACTTATGGGGCAAAACTGACCAAAAAACTGAAGCAGGAACGTAGCCTGATAAAGTCATGGCAGCAAAAGCTGGAAAAAAACAAACTGAGAGCTCAGGTGGCAACATTAGTGACAGAGTGTGGAGGTGACGGCGGCAGCCACAGCAGCATGAGGTCAGACAGTGGCACAATGACATTCTGGAAGTGGCAAAACAGTACCAGGCCGCAGAGTGGCACAATGACACAGTGTGGAGGTCACGGTGGCAGCAGCATGAGGTCAGGCAGTGGCACAATGACAAATTCTGGAGCTGGCAAAAAAGGAGTAGGCCAAAGAGTGGTACAATGACACAGTGTGGAGGTCACGGTGGCAGCAGCAGCATAAGGTCAGACAGTGGCACAATGACACAGTGTGGAGGGCACGGCAGCAGCCACATCAGCAGCATGAGGTCAGACAGTGGCACAATGACAAATTCTGGAGGTGGCAAAAACAGGAGTAGGCCACAGTGTGGAGGGCACGGCAGCAGCCACGGCAGCAGCATGAGGTCAGACAGTGGCACAATGACACAGTGTGGAGGGCACGACAGGAGTCACAGCAGCAGAATGAGGTCAGAGAGTGGCACAATGACATTCTGCAGGTGGCAAAATAGTATTAGGCCACAGAGCGGCACAATGACTGAGAGCGGAGGTCACGGCGGCAGCAGCATGAGGTCAGGCAGTGGCACAATGACAGAGAGTGGAGGTGATGACAGGAGCAACAGCATGAGGTCAGAGAGTGGCACAATGACATTCTGGAGGTGGCAAAACAGTACCAGGCCGCAGAGTGGCACAATGACACAGTGTGGATGTCACGGCAACAGCAACAGCAGCATGAGCACATAGAGTGGCACAATGACAGAGTGTTGAGGTGGGTGGCAATACCAGTCCCTGGTAAAGACGGTGGTAGGCAGATGGAGAAACTATCAGCAGATGTTGGGCCTCAGGCGGGTGGCGGCATCAGAAAAGTGGCGGAGGCAGTAGTTTGAACCCAGACTGACGCCTAAGGCATTGGTGTGTGGAAATCCTGGCCGATCCACGCCTGATTCATCTTGACAAAGGTCAGTCGTTCAACATTTCCCGTGGACAAGCGGGTTCTCCTTGGGGTAACGATGGCCCCCGCCGCACTGAACACCCGCTCTGATGCCACACTACGGGCCGGGCAGGACAGCTTCTCCACTGCAAACTCGGCAAGTTGCGGCCACACATCCAGTTTGGCTGCCCAGTAGTCCAGCGGATCTTCTAACTGGGGTGGCAGAGTGCTGTCCAAGTAGGCCACAACCTGTTGGTTCAGGGAATGCTCCATGTCCTGCTGCTGCTGGTGACTGCCCTCCTCACTAGGCGGGTGAAGGAAGCTGCTCATTAGTGACTCCAGACTTAGGTTACTGCTGATGGAGCTGGTACTGCTCCTACCCCCCCACCTTCCCCCAGCAGCCGCGGCAGTAGTACGTGAGCGCTGAGGAACCCCCCGGTCAGACCTGTCAGAGGAGGGACGATGCCGCACATAGGCAGCGGCCAACTGATTACGGAGGATTTCCCTATAGTATTTGAGTTTGTCTTCCCTCTCAATAGCTGGGAAAAAGGCTCCCATTTTGGACCGGTAGCGAGGGTCCAATAGGGTGGAGAGCCAGAAGTCATCCCTCTGCCGGATGCTGACTATTCGGCTGTCACTAGCCAGGCAAATAAGCATGCTGCCGGACATCTGCACAAGTTACTCCTAGGGTCTACCTGCCTACATTTCCACTGTATACTGAAACGGTGCTTGGGAGTCATCTGCCTCGTCTTCCTCATCTCCATCCACCTCCTCCAGCTGCTCCTGCTCCTCCTCTCTTGTCACCTGGGTAGAAAATCCACTCATTTCACCAGACAATGCTTCTGCTCCAATGTCCTCCTCCTCCTCCTCCTCCATTTCAGTCCCCACCGGACTCATGTGGCCACGAGATGTAGTCGCCACATCTCCAGTCCCCTGCCCAGACAGATTTTTCAGCATCTGTTCCAGGACATGAAGCAGTGGAATGACGTTATTCATCCCGTAGTCCTGGCGACTGACAAATAACGTGGCCTCCTCGAATGGCCTCAACAAACGGCAGGTGTCACGCATGAGCTGCCACTGGCTGACATCAAAGTTACACAGGGGAGTACTTCTGTCTGCCTGGATCATCAAAAAATCGTTAATGGCCTTTCTCTGTTCATACAGTCGGTCCAACATGTGCAGGCTGGAATTCCAGCGGGTGGAAACATCGCATATCAGAGCGTGTTGGGGGAGGCCGTTCTGCCGCTGCAACTCGAGGAGGGTGTTCCTGGCTTTGTACGAATGGATAAAGTGCATGCACAGTTTCCTGGCCATTTTCAGAATGTTCTGAAGATCGGTGGAAGACTCAGGAACCTTTTTACAACCAGATTGAACACGTGCGCCATGCAGGGCACATGGACCATCCCTCCTCGGTGCAGCGCGGACACCATGTTCCTCCCATTGTCCGTCACCATGGTTCCGATTTGCAGTTGGCGCGGAGAAAGCCACACATCGATTTTTTGCTGCATGACGCGGAGCAGTTCCTCCCCTGTGTGACTTCGTTCGCCGAGGCAAGCTAGGTGTAGAACTGCGTGACACCGCTGTGCCCTACACATGTGGTATGATGGAGCAGTACTTTTTGGAGGCTGAGATGGTGGTGGTGGTGGAGGAGGAGGAGGCGGACATTGGCGCAGGAGCAGCAATTTGAAAAACGTGGAGGAGAAAGCGGCGTCTCCTGTCCAAGTTGTTGGTGTGCCTGGGCAGGAAGCACATTCACCCAGTGGGCCGTAAAGGACATGTACTGGCCCTGACCGTAGTTACAGCTCCAGACGTCCGCGCTGCCGTGGACCTTGGAACAAACCGATAAGCTCAAGGACTGACCCACTTTCTGTTCTACATATTTATGAAGTGCTGGTACTGCCTTTTTGGAAAAGAAATTACGGCTTGGAACTCTCCATCTCGGCTCGGCAAAAGCCATTAGTTCTCTGAATGGTGCAGAGTCCACCATTTGGAAAGGGAGGGACTGCAGTACCAACAACTTGGACAGGAGCACGGTCAGCTGCTGCACCTTAGGATGGTTGGACGCATACTGTTGTCTCTTTACAATCGCCTCTCTGAACGACTGCTGGCGCCATGAGTAGCGAGGAGCAGGAGCATCTGGACCGGGAGATGAAGTAAAAGAGAAACAGCTGCCTTCTGCAGAGGTGGTGGAGCCTTGACTGGCTGAAATGGCATGCGTGCCACTGGCCGCTGCTGCTGCTGCAGCGGCAGGATGGACCACCACATCTGAGCCACGTTTCTCCCAGGCCACCGGATGGTGACGCTGCATGTGTTGACGCAGGGCCGTTGAGCCAACGTTAGCTCCCTGGCCACGCTTCACTTTCTGCCCACAGATTCTACATATACCCATATTCGGCTCCTCCGGTGTCTTAGCAAAGAACTGCCACACCGCCGAGTAGCTGATTTTACCGCCAACGCTCCGCACTGAGGGACTACTGCCGCCGCTGCCTCGCTGAGCCCCTGTGCCGCTACTGTCTTGGACCTGCGAAGCGGGTTTTCTACCCCGTGGCCGCTTGGCTCCCGACCTCACACTGCTGCTACCCTGCTGACTCACGGCCACACAACCCACTTGCTGGCTGCGCCGCTGCCTGACGCGCGAGGCTGACGCCCTTTTCTCCTGATGTTGATGAAGGCCCTTGCTTCACCGGGTCCCAAGTGCGGTCGGCTTCATCATCATCTATTGTGTTTCATCGTCACTACTGTCCTCATCACCGGTCTTGGTAAGCCGAGGCTGACCTCTCACCACATGACCTCCCATGCCACTCTCCACATCTATACTTTGCCGCCTACTGCAAGAAGCTGGGGATATTGGCCCCATTTCTTCGCTGCCAAGTAGCTGCTGACTGCCCTCCTCAAATTGTTCATCCTCGCTATATAGTGGCGCTGAGCCCAGACCACATAGTAGATCCCTGGCTGAAGGGAACTGGATGGGACAGAGGCGGGCTGAGGACAGGTGAGGGCCGCTGACCCGCTCCCGGGCCATGCCAACTAAGTGTTGTGTCTGAGGTTCCCACCGACTCTTGGCTGGGGTTGTCAGATGTCATCTGGGAGGAAGAGGATGACCTAGTCAACCAATCAAGAACCCTTGGGTTGCTGAACAACACACGGCCGCTAGATGACAGCGGCAGTTGTGGCCTCACCGAGTGACCCCTGCTGCGACGTCCCCTTGCTGTGCTGCGACCTGGGCCCGTTTCAGAAATGTTTGTGCCACTGCCACTCGCACTTTCAGAGCCAGCCACCACTCAGTCTGACATACTGTTTGTTCTAAAATGTACAGACACTGTTTTATGAAGCTATCTGTATATGATAAATATACACCCTGTTTTTGACTCCAAATGAACCCAGTAACAAGCTTGGGTAACCCTTGGATATAAATTGCGCTCCACAAATGGCCAGGAAAAATTTACTTGTATGTGTCGTTTACAAGCACTGTGTGTTTTACTAAATGTAAAAGCACAAACAGGCTTAATTAACCTTCGCTTGTGAATTATGCTACAAGAAAAATGTATATATTTCGGTGTTGAAAAGACGGTTTATTTTTGTCAGCACAGCAGCAAAACAACGCTTAATTAACCCCTGGATGTAAATTGCGCAATAGAATTGAGCCACCACAAACTAGTAGCTTTGTAGCGTATTACAATGGCGTATTTTCTACGCAACACAACAAGAGATAAAATTGTAATTAACCTTTGCTTGTGAATTAGGCTACCAAAAAAAATATATATATTTGGCGTTGAAAAAGACGGTTTATTTTTGTCAGCACACCAGCAAAACAACGCTTAATTAACCCCTGGATGTAAATTGCGCAATAGAATTGAGCCACCACAAACTAGTAGCTTTGTAGCGTGTTACAATGGCGTATTTTCTACGCCACACAACAAGAGATAAAATTGTAATTAACCTTTGCTTGTGAATTAGGCTACCAAAAAAAAAATATATATTTGGCGTTGAAAAAGACGGTTTATTTTGTCAGCACACCAGCAAAACAACGCTTAATTAACCCCTGGATGTAAATTGCGCAATAGAAATG
Source organism: Phyllomedusa bahiana (assembly GCA_025379985.1). Classification (NCBI taxonomy): domain Eukaryota; kingdom Metazoa; phylum Chordata; class Amphibia; order Anura; family Hylidae; genus Phyllomedusa; species Phyllomedusa bahiana. The sequence goes on along the minus strand of JAODAL010020996.1, from coordinate 34,222 downwards.
AGCCACCACAAACTAGTAGCTTTGTAGCGTGTTACAATGGTGTATTTTCTACGCCACACAACAAGAGATAAAATTGTAATTAACCTTTGCTTGTGAATTAGGCTACCAAAAAAAATATATATATTTGGCGTTGAAAAAGACGGTTTATTTTTGTCAGCACACCAGCAAAACAACACTTAATTAACCCCTGGATGTAAATTGCGCAATAGAATTGAGCCACCACAAACTAGTAGCTTTGTAGCGTGTTACAATGGCGTATTTTCTACGCCACACAACAAGAGATAAAATTGTAATTAACCTTTGCTTGTGAATTAGGCTACCAAAAAAAAATATATATTTGGCGTTGAAAAAGACGGTTTATTTTTGTCAGCACAGCAGCAAAACAACGCTTAATTAACCCCTGGATGTAAATTGCGCAATAGAATTGAGCCACCACAAACTAGTAGCTTTGTAGCGTGTTACAATGGCGTATTTTCTACGCCACACAACAAGAGATAAAATTGTAATTAACCTTTGCTTGTGAATTAGGCTACCAAAAAAAATATATATATTTGGCGTTGAAAAGACGGTTTATTTTTGTCAGCACACCAGCAAAACAACGCTTAATTAACCCCTGGATGTAAATTGCGCAATAGAATTGAGCAGCCAAAAATGAAGTGGTATTTGTATTGTAAAAAACGCTGTTTCTTTAAATGAATACAACAGGAACTGGCTTAGATCCCACTTGGATATTGAATGTATATGCAGCTGCAGTGGACGCACACTGGATTTCAGATCCAATACCCCAAAAAATCAGAAATAGAACATTCAGAGAACAGTCTCTGAGACAAGCTGAGACACCCCACAAAAATCGCTGTGTAAAAATCAGTTCTTCAGAAAGCGCTATCACCCTCAGCAGCACCTTCCCTGTCAGTACAGTGAGAGGAGTGTGAGCTCCCAGCGGCGCGCTCGGTCTTATATAGTGCGGTGACGTCACAGAATCCCGCCGGTCTCTGATTGGCTTCATCTCTGCACATGTCATGCAGGCTATGCCCTTCTTCCTCCCCGAGTGCTTTGCCCCATGTAGCGCCATGTGCTCGCAGCCATTTTATCAATCAAAAGCACACTTCGTTCACCCGAAGTACCCCAAAGTTCGACTTCGTTCCGAACCGAAGTTTTCCTGAAATTCTAAACGAATTCCACTTCGTTAGAATCGATTCGCCCATCTCTAGTCTGGATACATTTCTAGATGTAATAATATAACAAGTTATAGTGACCGTGATTCTGGAGGAGGTTCGCTGATCCAGGGATGTATTCTGATTGTCAGATTGCAGTCGGGAAGGAATTTTTTTTACCTAAAATGAGGACAATTGGCTTCTACCTCATGGGGGTTTTTGCCTTCCTCTGAACCAATACTATAACACAATAGGTTGAACTGGATGGAGGTCTATCTTTTTTCAGCCTTATAATGTTACTATGTAGATATACAAGGTTATGAGAAGATTTCCACCGCCTGCTTTAGTCATTGAATTAGTAACTGTATTAGTTGAAGAGCGGAGAAAACTTGACATTAATATTTCTCATGGTTTATATTTGTTTACTCCTTGATTTGTTTCAGCTGTATTGTGTGCATATTGGGGTTGTACCCATTATTAATAAAAAAAATATGCATGATCCATAGTTGTGGCAGATCAAGATACTTTGTCATTCTGGTCTTTTTTACGTATGCTTTCTGATGGTATACGCTTCATGTGCTGAATACAAAAGTGTGATAGAAATAGAACTTATACAGTCCATAAGATACTATGTTTTCCCTATTGACTCTTAAGTGCCCACCAAGGACTTTGCAAAGGCTAAGAAACAGTTAAACAATGAATATATGTACAGTGCCTTGCGAAAGTATTCGGCCTCCTTGAACTTTTCACCCTTTGCCACATTTCAGGCTTCAAACATAAAGCTATAAAATTTAATTTTTTTTTGTGAAGAGTCAACAACAAGTGAGACACAATTGTGAAGTGGAACGAAATTTATTGAATATTTTAAACTTTTGTTAAAGAAAAACAAAACTGAAAAGTGGGGTGTGCAATATTATTCGGCCCCTTTACATTCAGTGCAGCAAACTCACTCCAGAAGTTCAGTGAGGATCTCTGAATGATTCAATATTGTCCTAAATGACTGATGATGATAAATATAATCCACCTGTGTGTAATCAGTCTCCGTATAAATGTACCTGCTCTGTGATAGTCTCAGGGTTCTGTTTAAAGCGCAGAGAGCATCATGAAGACCAAGGAACACACCAGGCAGGTCCGTGATACTGTTGTGGAGAAGTTTAAAGCCGGATTTGGATACAAAAAGATTTCCCAAACTTTAAACTTCCCAAGGAGCACTGTGCAAGCGATCATATTGAAATGGAAGGAGTATCAGAGAACTGCAAATCTACCAAGAAACTTCTAAAGTTTCATCTCAAACAAGGAGAAGACTGAGCAGAGATGCAGCCAAGAGGCCCATGATCACTCTGGATGAACTACAGAGATCTACAGCTGAGATGGGAGAGTCTGTCCAATCAGTCGTACACTGCACAAATCTGGCCTTTATGGAAGAGTGGCAAGAAGAAAGCCACTTCTCAAAAATATCCATAACAAGTCTTGTTTAAAGTTTGCCACAAGCCACCTGGAAGACACCAAACATGTGGAAGAAGGTGCTCTGGTCAGATGAAAACAAAATTGAACTTTTTGGCCACAATGCAAAATGAGCTCATCACCCTGAGCACACAATCCCCACTGTCAAACATGGTGGTGGCAGCATCATGGTTTGGGCCTGCTTTTCTTCAGCAGGGACAGGGAAGATGGTTAAAATTGATGGGAAGATGGAGGAGCCAAATACAGGACCATTCTGGAAGAAAACCTGTTGGAATCTGCAAAAGACCTGAGACTGGGACGGAGATTTATCTTCCAACAAGACAATGATCCCAAACATAAAGATCAATCTACAATGGTTCACAAATAAACGTATCCAGGTGTTAGAATGGCCAAGTCAAAGTTCAGACCTAAATCCAATCGAGAATCTGTGAAAAGAGCTGAAAACTGTTGTTCACAAACGCTCTCCATCCAACCTCACTGAGCTCCAGCTGTTTTCCAAGGAAGAATGGGCAAGAATTTCAGTCTCTCGATGTGCAAAACAGATAGAGACATACTTCAAGCGACTTGCAGCTGTAATTGCAGCAAAGGGTGGTGCTACAAAGTATTAACTTAAGGCGGATGAATAATTTGGCACGCCCCACTTTTCAGTTTTTTTATTTTTTACAAAAGTTTAAAATATCCAATAAATTTCGTTCCACTTCACAATTGTGTCCCACTTGTTGTTTCTTCACAAAAAAATAACATTTTTATATGTTTATGTTTGAAGCCTGAAATGTGGCAAAAGGTTGAAAAGTTCAAGGGGGCCGAATACTTTTACAAGGCACTGTATTTTCTTATATTTCAACAATATTTTATACCTTTCCTTACAGACCAAATGACTATTATAATTTGGGGTCCAGTAGCCAGGACCTCACTTCAGACTGGTAGCCTCCACTTCTGTCCTACCCCAGTGTGATCTTTTCTCTTCTCTATTTGTTTTCTTTTAACCTACGTGTGCTTTTTACCTTTTCTTTTATTTACTTTTTCCCTTTATTTCAGTAATTTTTTCTTATTTTTTTCTTTTTATTATTTATTTTTGTTTATTTCTTAGTTGTCTACCAATATTGTCTAAAAACTACCCTCTCTTAGTCCCCACTCATCTACCCCCTCTTTTCTCTCATTTTTCCTTGTCCATTTTCCCTTTTTTCTCCCCCTTCATTCTCTTATTTTATTCTCATATCCCTTATATATTATCTGGGACTTCTTCTTTCTCTTCCTCTGTTTACATATTTTCTCTTTCTTTCCCACGGCCCTGCACATCACTGGTTTCGGTCAGGTTCTGGAGGATGCGTTCCACTGACATTGCTGGGTTCTCTGGTGTGCATGTGCCATTCTGACGATGCGTTCCAGGGACCGGAAGGAGAGGGGCGGTCCCTCTCTCATGCACCCTGGTCTTAACTGCATTTTGCGCCATTGCTGTAGCGTCTCCAGCACCACTGATTTTCTCCCTTGCCTACCCAGGTAATGTCGCTACTTATAGACCCCTTATATTTCTCTGTACTGGTGGCTGCTTAATTTATTTGGTTCTCCCTATATACTCACCCTAGACTCTCTTTTCTTACTGGTCCTCTTTCTCTACCCACTTACTCACTATCTTATCTTCTACTCTTTCAGGTATTCCACTCATATATGACTTTATACATTTCCTAATGTTTCACCTAACCCTACTATGTTTTTGTATATACTCATGTAGGTTCTATCATTCTCTCCCCTTTCCTGTTTATCCCTTATTTTTTTATACAATTTTTCACATATTTCTACCACCATTTGGGCTGGTCTTGTCCATTTTATTTTTTTCCACTTCGCTGCACTTACACCTATTCATACATTCTCTGATCTTAGTTTATTTTCCCCTTTACTAATTCTGTTACATATAATTTTCCTACCTTTCATACTGTGTTTTTCTTTGGTCCACATTTGTTTCCTTTTTTTTTCTCGCCTATGTTCTCTACCTGTTTTTTCTATCTATGATTCATTTTCTATATGCCTCCTTCTTTCTGTCACATTACAGACATTTCTTGATGACTAGTGATTGATTTCTTTTAAAGATATTACTCTGAGGAAGGCTCTGGTGATCAGAAAACGTTAATCTAATCTGGATATCACATAAACGCTGTTGTCTCAAACATATCCCAATCTTCATGCTGGAGAAATGTCTGTCACGTTTGTTAAATAAAGCACCTTGAAAAGCATCCATAAGGTGTGTTGTGAATTACTCTTGCTAAAGCAACAAACTCAGTCAAACACTTCCTATAACATGATGGCACATATCTATCGAATCTCACTATTCAACCTCACTATGTACTGAATATTAGAATAAGGGTGAAACATTTGTTAATTATGTAAAATATGTAGAAAACAAAACCAAAGAATCACCATATCAACCAGTGCAAAAAACAAAACTTAAATAAACTATATTGTATATAATCATGCACAAAATGTCATGAGATAGTCGTTACCGAGTTCCTACTCTTAGATGAAAATAATGCTATTATCAAAAAGTGTCCTGAATGTATGGGAGAGAAAAAGTATATATACACCACTGAAAACAGCTAGAAGTCATTTCTAATGATATGTGGTGTGCAGGGATGCTGTGTTATCTCTGAACTCTAGAATCATGGGGCAATGAATTCAGCAATGTAGCAGAAAAATGTAAATTGGATGTCTAGGCATCTGTCTGTTCATTCTGTGTGTAGAAGCAAAATTCAGTTCTAAAGCCAAGCGATGATCCAAGACCTACTAAGGATGTTAAAACAAGGCCTAAATTAAGCAGTCCATGCACAAAAGCTACCAAAGTACCTGAATTACAGCAGTTTTGCTAAGAAACTTGAATCGCAATTTTCTCTGCACCTATGTGAAGGACTAGTACTAAATTACAGGATAGGAATAAGCTAGTTTCAATTATTTCTACTTAAGTTGGACTATTCAACTGAATAAAAATTAGAAGTAAAAGCTGCCTTTTAGTAACAGTGCCCGTTTTGTCTGTGGCTTGTGTTTGGTATTGCAGCTTAATACCATTTAAACACTACCTACACGATGAACTGAAGTGATGATATTTTGGGTCATGAGTAGTGTTGCTTGAATCTATCGCCATTCAGTTTGATACCAGCTTGACTGAACTTAAGAAAAAAAATTGAGTTTGGGACCCTAAATCCTAAACATTTCTCTAATCTTGACTATAACCTTAACCCTGAGTTAGCATTAGGGTTTCCTAACTGGTCTCATAATTTACCAGACCCTGTTGACTCTGGTCCCGAAGCGCTGATGCTTTGACATTACTTTTGACTTCACTTCTGGTCCACAAAAATAAAACTAACAAATAAACTGTAGATCACTTCCTGTCTGACTCAATTTGGAGTAACCTAATGTGACGTTGGACCGGAGGTGACATTGGGCATGACGTTGTATCGACAGTAATGTCGGCACACGAGCACTGCAGGACCAAGGTGACAAGTGCAAGTAAATTCAGCCCTGAAGATCAGCTAAAAGTCCTAACCCTAATCCCAAATCAGGCTTAGGGTTACGGTAATATTTGATTTTCACCATAATTGATTCTGGTCCAGCCCAACTAAGGCGCTTTGATTCGGGTCGAATTTAACTTTGACCTGAATCTGAAGTGCTACACTAGTCTTGTGTACGACTACCATTCTAAGGGAAGGGAGAACTTATTTGTCTAGAATTCTTTAGGCCAATATTAAAACATAGCTTTACTATACTATTTGCACTTTCACGAAACAAGTTTTTATAGAAAAGTGTCATATACACATTGTCAAGCATAATAATCAGAAGAAATCACTTACATTCAGGTATACATTAATGATTTTTTGGATGCTCCTTCCTTTGAGCCAAATTGTTTGTTTTAAAGAGTTAAAATATAACACTTCTCCATGATATTGAGAAAATATTTGCCATAAAACTCCATGCTGAGAAGTGTGGATTAAGTGGGTCACAGCTGATGTCCTTAAAGGAATTTATATACTTATCTATGACCTTTTCTTATCTCAGGTCAACCTGATATTTTGTAGATTTTTATGTGTGTCCAGTTGGTTCAGAGTATGTGACATGCATATGGTTGTTGCTAAATTCTCAATTGCTGGCATGTAATAGAATTTCCTGACACAAATGTCATCTTCTCTTGTCACATTTCTAAGCCTCTTATCAGAGAATGCAGTTCACTTTTGATGGAATTACCAGATGAACTTGTAAGATGGATTTCAGGCTGTTCCAAATGTCTAAACTTTGGCGGCTACGATGTCTCAGATCACAGAAGCCGCCAGAAAGGACAACTCATTAATAAAACGTCATCTGAACCTCAGTCCCAGCATAGCCAAATAGAACAGCTCTGCTGAGTTTGGGAACTGCAGTGTCAGTGAAAGTGGCATAAGTTTTATAAACTTACTTCATTTTCCAAACAAAAATTTACAAAAATGTGTCAAAGGTCTAAAAGAAGAATGAATAATATTAGTCAGGGTATAAAATACGCTAATGTACACTGACAAGCTAAACAATGTTTTGACTTTCAAGCTTCATATCTCATCATCCACTGCAGCTTTGGACATGAGACTACCATCATTTTATAAACAATCATCTTGGCTTTCTCATACTTAGAAAGCCAAAAAATCCCTAATACTACAGTGTGTTAATAGGTTGATTCCCAAGCGAAAGGTCAGTGGTTCGATTTGAAGAGAAGTCATGAAGACGATTTCCCAAGAAAAGAGGAACAGCATCATCCAGCTCTTCGATAGCATCTCTGGGCCAAGAAAATTGCCGAACTGCACCATGTGTGCGCCATGACATTTGGAAGAATATGGAATGAAGTCCATCCAAAGTGCTGCAGAATATGTTGGTGCTATATAAATAAAGATTATTATTATTATCCATCCATCCCAAAACCAAGAGATTGACATCCAAGCAAAATATCTGAGTCAACAAGTCAGCTTATCACAAAGTCTATCAGTTCTGGCACATCAAACCCGGCACTAGGACAGATCACATACGTCCATGCAAGCACTGTGCAACGCGCATTACACAAGTCTGGAATTGTAGTCAGAAAAAAGGTGAAGAAGTCTCGTCTTCAATATCATCATAAGAAGCATCGGCTTGAGTTTACAAAAAAGTACGAAAAGTGGACAGGAGAAGATTGGAAATGAGTGATTTGGAGTGGTAAGTTGAAAGTCAATAGACAGACTCTGACAGGTGCAAATGGATCTGGAAAAATCCAGGGCAAAGGGGGCTAACAGATCGAGAAATTGAGAGAACTGTCAAGTTTGGTGGAGGAAGCCTATCGATATGGGGTTGTTTTACAGCAAAAGGCTGACCAGGATCTATGGTGATCTAAATGAAGAGCTATATGTGAATTTTCTACAAGATACGTTACTTCGTATACTCGAGTACTATGGGTATAAAAAGGACAACATAGCGTTGCAACAGGAAAACGACCCGAAGCATACGTCGATATTGGTGAATTGGTGATATTGGTTAAATGACAATGAAGTGATGTTGCTGGATTGGCTCCCACAGTCCCCAGTCCTCAACCCAATCGAACACTTGTGGGCAGAGTTGAAGAAAAAGGTATATTCCTACCCAAGTGAGTCGACCAGTATGCACCAACATTAGGAATGCGTAGAAGAGACCTGGGATCGGATTTCTGTTGAGACATGCTTAAATCTGATCAAGAGCCCAGAAGGATTTGGGCTATTTCGAAAGATAAAGGTGGATTTACAAAATGCTAACAAAATAGAAAAAATAAAATTTTGACTTTTAGGAGCAAAACAATTACAATGCAGTTACATGACAATAATTTGCATGACTAAACATATGCTAAATAGTTGCAAGTCAAATTAATGCATGAGATATCCAAGATGACTGTCTACATAATGAGGGTCGCCTCACATTCAAAGTTGTAGTAGATGGTGATATATAGAGCCTGAAAGTCAAAATTTTAAAACATCGTTACCTTTTTGCTTGTCAGTTTACATACTGTCACTTAAGATCATGCAAGCTATAGAAAAGCTATGAGTTTTGGCAAAAAATGGTTGTATATGATGTACATAAAGGGGGGAAGACTCCTTAGTAATAAATAATGGGGTCTTCTCCTACTGCTACTTAATACCACCACTCCATTCTGTTAAACAGGATAGTCTAGGGCTTAGTTATTTTTACTGTATGTTCACACGGCTTTTAGATGCGTGTTTGGATCCGTGTTTCGGGCCAAAATGGACCCAAACACGCATCTAACAATGTGCAGTGTGATTTACATTGCTTTCAATGTAAAACGCGCATCACCGTTCAGACGAGTGATCGCCAATGCGTGTTTTTCGTGCATCTTTGTGATGCGTCTTTCGGATCCGTTCAAAGAATTGACATGTCAATTCTTGATCCGAAAAAGGCAGCAGACGCCCTATTTAAAACTATAGGGTGCATTTCTGCTGAAGTAAAAACGCATCCAAACACGCATTCAAACACTTTGGGTGCATGTTGGATGCGCCTTATGCAGCAATTTTGAATAAGTTTTTTGGATTAAAATCGCCATATGATCATACCCTTAGCAGATTTCAAAGAAGTCAAAATAACGGCTGAATCTCTCCAAGCAAAACCAGTGTCCTAGTATCTGCATTTCAATATGTAATCTATTACTTAGAACGAGCCAACACCATCACCGGCGCACAGCATGTAGCATGCAGGTGCATTTGGAATTTCCTGCTGCTTTTTGCCACATCAATAAACCATGTCTGAAGCCGGAACACATATATTGATTTCACCGCCAGGTAAGCATTTTTTAAGTGTGTTTAACAATAACAGCCCTTACATCATGTACCTTCTCGGTTTAATAGATTCTTAAAGGTCAGTGAATTCTGCATTCTGTTTTATAGAATTTAACTGTGAATCAATGATTTTTTACTGATGGTCTATCCTGATACTATACAGTGACACAGGGAATAGCTGAACTATATTTTCTAGAAGTTAAAGGAAAATATAGATCCAGTGTAATAAAAAAATCCAACCTAGGCACAAAACTTTGTAAGATCAATGGGTACACCAGCCGGCTTAAGACATTAAAATGCCAGCTTGTTTTATGTGGTGATAAATACACCCTATCATGTCTTTATATTTTATTACAGCTACTTTATTCCCGGGTAGCCTCACATATGACACATCTAATCATTCATGTCATGAATATAAACCCAGCTGTATTCTGCAAAAAATGGCTTTCCACAATAATGACATGACATTCTTTTTCTCTTCTACCTTCAGCTGTTATTTCAATAAACTAAGTGAGTAGCAAATAAGAGTCTCATTTGGCAGGAGATTGCGGATAGGTTGAAAATAAAGAGACAATTATTACAAGGCAAAACATATCCCTTTATCATTATTAGAGTTTTCATTATGTAATATACAGTATAATAATACAAAATGAACGATGTGATGTTCGACACATAAACTGAATTTTTTTCTGGGAATTCCTAAACTACAATTTTAGGGAAATTCTTAAACTATTTTGTAATACAGCTAATAAAAATATGGTTCCCTGGAAGGTGCTCAAGGAATTCGCAGAAGGAGACATCAAGAGCTGTCACTTTACTGTAGGGATGAAAGACTGATTACTGTCCACACAAAGGCACATGGTCTGGGGGGAAGCAAAGAATGCAACAATCCTAGAATGAACGAAAAAAAAATGCAATTCATTAATGACACTCAGACTTTTACAAGGGCAAATTATTAGGGAAATTAATGTTTATAGAAACACTCATCCCTTGTAAGTTCCTCCTGGTAAAAGGTCTGTGATTAGCCAGAAAATAAGCAAATACTCGTTCTGGCTGATAATTCAAACGTTTACATACGTTTCATTAGTATTTGGTAGCATTGCCCTTAAACTGTATTACTTGGGTGAAAGATCTTGGATGCCTTTCCATAAGCTTTTCACAATAGTTGGCAGGAATTGTGGCCCATTCCTCCTGACAGAACTGGTGTAACTGAGCCATGTTTGTAGCTCGCAGCTTGCACCTGCCTTTTCAGATTTGCCCATAAATTTCCAATAGGATTGAGATCAGGGCTTTGTGATGGCCACTCCAAAACATTGACTTGGTTATCCTTAAGCCACTTAACTTCCTGGCTGATGTCTTGAGATGTTGCTTCAGTTTTGCCACATAATCTTCTTTTCTAAAGATGCTATCTATTTTGTGAAGTGCACCAGTCCCTTCTTCAGCAAAAACAACCCCACAACATCATGCTGTGTTTCACAGTTGGGATGGTGTTCTTAGGCTTCGAAGCTTCTCCCTTTTCCTCCAAACATTCAATTTTAGTTTCATCAGACCACAGGACATGTCTCCAAAAATGTAGGTCTTTGTTCCTGTGTGCATTTGCAAACATTAGTCTGGCTTTTATATGTTTCTTTTGGAGTAATGGCTTCTTCCTGGCAGAATGGTTTTTTCAGACCATGTTGATACAGTATTCATTCCACTGTGGATAATTACACAATCTTACCAGCTTCCCCCTGCATCTTCACAAGGTCTTTTGCCTTTGTTTTTGGGTTGATATGCACATGTCGGACCAAAGCACGTTCATCTCTGAGACACAGAACCTGTCTCCTTCCTGAGTGGCATGATGGCGCTTCATTCGCATCTTGTTTGTACTTGCAAATAATTGTTTGTACAGATGAATAGGGCACCTTCATGTATCAGGAAATCACACCAAAGGATGAATCAGACTTGTGAAAGTCCACAATTCTCTTCCTGATATCTTGGTTGATTTTTGTAGACTTTCCCATGATGTTACACATAGAAGCAGTGTGTCTCTAATTAACTCACATGTTGCCAATAAATCTATCAGAAGCTTCCAAAAACATCATCATATGGGCTGTCCCAAATTGTTTAAAGGCATAGTAATCATAGTGTATTTAAACTTTAGACTTTGAAGAAAGTAATAAAAATGTCTTTAAAATTCTCTGTCATTATTCTGGCATTTGACAAACATAAATCATTTTGGTAATCCTAATTGACCTAAAACAGGTAAGGTTTATTCTGATTTCATGTCAGATAGTGAGAAAAACATGTATATGTGTCTTTTTATACAGGGTATATAAACTTCTGGTTTATATACACTATATATGCCATATTTAGTAAATATCTGGTTTCTACACCAGACACAAAAGCGTGGTCAACCAGTTAGGGCTATGTTTTCCCTATAGAAGTCAATGGCCCTGTCGCGATGCTGCCACAGTATCCGCTGGGATATATTTTTAAGGTATCATGATAGCTAGACTAATACAACATATAGTATACAGTACAACTTTTATTAATATTTAATAAAACCCAGCATAGTAGATACATATATCAAAAGTCGTAACACTGTTCCTAACCTACCCCTGTAAATCCGCCAACAAACACCAGAAGAAAGAGCCATAAACAAGCCATAACACCCCAATAAGGGTGACCATGACTAAAACCCACTCTATCAATTATATATAATATCCATAAACCTTACGTAAAATAGAGTACGTAATATGATCTCACTAGTAACAAGATAGCAACAAGCATACAAATATTGTCATGTTATAAAGAGTTAAATATATGTCAATATAGATAAAGCTTACAGGGTCAATTCAACATAAAAGTGTAATAATATCTTATAGGTCACAGCTCCTTAAAGCTACAGGATCAGTATTAAGCAAACAAATGGCATCATGTTTATTAGTTCACAAACCGGCACCCTATCATCTCATCATAAAGCACACCACATTCTTTGCCTCTGTACTACAAACTTGCTGAGGATATCGGGCTCCATTCTCTAGTTCAACACTATGGGCCTTATGTATGAAAACGGTCTAGCAGTAAGACTGCCTTTGTTGCCCATAGCAACCAATCAGAGCTCAGCTTTCATTTCATATAGTGCTCTGGAAAAATAAAAGCTGAGCTCTGATTGGTTGTTATGAGCAACAAAGACAGTCTTACTGCCAGACAGTTTTCATACACGTTGTAGTAGTCTTTAAATTTTCTGTGTTAGGCCTCGTTCACACGGCTTATTCTGGGACGGATTCCAGCCGTATTGCGTGCCGTATTTGCGCTGCAGTACGGCTGGAATCCGTCCCAGTCATTACGGTAATCCACAGTTCTCATAGAGAACTATGGATTACGTCTCTCCTCCCTGCTCGGCGAATACGCCACAGGGGGAGAAAGTGCCATGCATATTATTTACGGCGTGTACGGGCCGTGAATAATGACTGTATATGGGGCCGGCGAGCTGCCGACCCGCCCCCGCTGCATGGCAGCCGGCGTAATTGCGGGGCGAGATCCGTCCCCGCAATTACGTCGGTAATAAGCCGTGTGAACATTGCCTTAATGGACACACTGTTGTTTGGGTGGCCTCAGGGCTGCCAATAGAAATTATGGGGCCCCATACAGCCAAAGTGCCTGGGCCACTTTCCTCGTCCCGTCCCAAACACACCCCTTCCCAGGCACCACCCATTCACTGTCGTAGCCCCGACCCCTTCATGTCCTCATTATTTCCTAGTCTTTTGACGCTTTTTAGATCCGTCTCAGGGCCGGACCCAGAGATGGATCTAACAATTAGCAGTGAGTTTCTCACTGCCGGCAACGAGGAACACGCAGCGGCGTTCACATGAGAGATAGCCGCTGCGTGTCTGCCTCGCGCCTGTCGGGTCCAACTTTCAAAGAATTGACCAGACAGGCGCAGGGCAAACACGCAGCGGCGATCTCTCATGAGAACGCCGCTGCGTGGTCCTCATGGCCCGCAGCGATAATCTCAATGCTAATTGTATAGATCCATCTCTGGGTCCATCCTGTCGGTCCCAGAGACGGATCTAAAAAGTGTATGTTCATACAGAGGCAAGACACCGTGTGAACATACCTTAATAAAATTATTTTACACTTTTAAACTTTTTTTTTTCTTTTACATTCACTTTGAGTCCCCCTAGGGTGCCTCACCACTAGGGAGCTCAATCATTTATATAGCCTAATGCATTGTGTATACAATGCATTAGGGTGTACAAAAATGGCTGTGTGTGGGTGAGAGAGGGCCCCACCTCTCCCACCCAACAGCAGCAGCAGCGGGGGCCCCACCTCTCCCACCCAACAGCAGCAGCGGGCACCTCTCCCACCCAACAGCAGCAGCAGCGGGGCCCCCACCTCTCCCACCCAACCGCAGCAGCCGGGGCCCCACCTCTCCCACCCAACAGCATCAGCAGTGGGGGCCCTCCCTCTCCCACCCAACAGCAGCAGCGGGGGCCACCCTCTCCCACCCAGCAGCAGCAGGGCCCCACCTCCCATCCAACAGCAGCAGTGGGGGCCCCACCTCTCCCATCCAACAGTAGCAGCGGGGGCCCCCCTCTCCCACCCAACAGCAGCAGCAGCAGCGGGGCCCCCACCTCTCCCACCCAACAGCAGCAGCGGGGGCCCCACCTCTCCCAACCAACAGCAGCAGCAGTGGGGGCCCCCCCTCTCCCACCCAACAGCAGCAGCAGCGGGGGCCCCACCGTTATGGCATGGTGGGAGAAGAGGGACACACTGTAGGGCTGCTGCTGTTGGGTGGGAGAGGGGAGCCCCCGCTGCTGCTGGTTGGGAGAGGGGGCTGTAGGGCTGTAGAAGCGCTGAGGAGGGTCTGCAGCCGTGTTGCAGTGCGGGGGCCTGCGCTCCCAGCCACGGCAGCGCTCCGCCTCTTGAATTTTCAAATGTACTTACATCATGCCTGCACCGCTGTAGCCGGAGCCGGGCCCTCCTCCTCTGTCCGCGCCACCGCTGTGACTGCCCAGGGGATGCGGAACAACTTGAATTTGTGAGGCCCCGCCCCTCGGGGCGGGGCCTCACAGATTCATGATGTTTCACAGCCAGATGAGGAGGGCCCGGCTCCGGCTACAGCGGCGCAGGCATGATGTCAGTACATTTGAAAATGCAAGAGGCGGAGCACTGCCGTGGCTGGGAGCGCGGGCCCCCGCCCTGCAGCACCGCAACTCATCGCGTCGGCCGCTGCCAGGTCCTACAGAGAGCGCGGCGCTTGCTGCGCTGTGCTCTCTTATGTAGTATGAAATAAGGGGGCCTTATTTCCCGTTATTTCTCCAGGCCCCGTACAGGTGTACGGGTTGTACCCCTGTATGGCGGCCCTGGGTGGCCTTTCCCATTCCTATTCTAAGGCATAGTTGTTTGCTTTACCCTGATATATACCATGAATAAGCTGCCAAAATGTGATGTGAATGAGGTCTACGTCGATCAGTGCTTCTCATGGGCTATTATTTGCCTTTATTCTTTGGGTACTAGGAATTTAGTACTGTAGTAATATACAATAATTTTGTTGCATGCTGGGGTGCAGTATGGTACAAAACTGGAAAGCTCTTAGTTGGGGACAGGTTGTAAGGTCAGGGCAGGCAGCAGACAAATGTGGTCAGTGGATGGCGGCAAGAGTCAAGATACACGGCTAGAAAGAAATCCTCACAAAATGCTTTCTCTAAGGCACTGGGCACTGTAGATCCGGAGCGGAGTACAGGAAGTAGGCAGGAGATATATGGTTAGCTCCCGGCACTTAGTCAATTACCAGTGCACTGGCTCTTTAAATTTAGTGAGCCGGGGCATGTGCGTCCTAGTGAGCAGGGATGTGCTCACAGGCAAACAGAGGTGCACAGAGGAGCATGAGTGCGGAGAGGTGAGTATTGGGCAGCAGCAAGACATGCGGGTCGTAGGAGTACCCGTGACACTCAGTTAATAAGTTTTCAGGGCTGAAGTCTGCTGATAGGCACTGTCAGCAGAATACACACAAAAAAGGAGATGCAGCATTCCAACCATGCAAAAAACCTGAATTTTTCACCCAAATCTTAACAAGCAAGCAGGTTCATTGCACATTGGGGTATTTCTTCTTTGTTTTTGTGAGATGGTAAGTGTGAACCTTTGAAAGCTTTCACACAATGGTTGAAGTGATTTACATAATGTGGCCCTGGCAGTTGATATTTTGGGTCAGCAGAATACAGGTCCTATTCGCAATGATCAGTAGTCTGTGAATGTACTGATCTAAGGAGTACACAGGTTTCCGTGTAAAAACACGGATATTATAAATGGAATTATTAAAGCGCTATTTATGGACTTTAAAATATGGTTGGGACAATGCCCGTGGGCATTATCCTGACCATATTTTAAAGTCCGTAAATAGCGCTTTCATAGATCCTGTGTTTTTACACCGAAACCTGCGTGTTCTTCGAACCAAGGAGGACCTACTTGAGGTGCAAAGACCCCCATGTGATTTGGAACAAAAGAAGCTTGGACCTTTTCTTATACATGCTTGATATGAGCTGTACCATAGCTTGTACAACTTCATCAGGTGAGCAAATAATCCTACCTTCTGCAAACTGATATCTAAAACATATAACACAAGGTGCCCTGTGTCTTTGGTCTTGTCCCCTGTATCCCAGCACCGATTTTTTGCTATATACTGATCTAAGGAGGATGTTAGAACAAGTTTATGTTCATAAACCATCAGTTTATCACATAGTGACAGCCTTTTCATATTCCAATAGAACAGTTTGTATAAAATTATATTAGATACTAAAGACAAAATCTACCAAAAAGGTTTTTGAACAAATAAATAAAATGATCAAATCTAAACCTACTAAATACACTGATAGCGGGGAATGTAGTTTAACCTGTAGAAGCAAATTAACCATTTTTAGGAATAGCTTTCCGTGTCGAAGAGTCTATATAGGACATATTACCTTTAAGTGCTAACTTCTAAATGGAGTGTTTCCTATAAACTATTTTGGATGGAACATGATTACGTAACTCCAGAGCAAGGTTACAGAGTGTTCTTTGACAAAGACATTGAAAAGGATAGCAGTAGCTCTCTGGGACACTATCTCTGAAGTAAAATGTGGGCCGCAAATTTTGTGCCAGAGTCTAATTCAAACTATTGGTCACAGTTACAATTAATCTTGTAAATAAGTTTTTACCTTTGTGAGATGTCAAAGCTGCACTCCACTTGTATCACATGGACTAATGTTTTTTTTTTTTTTTACCTATAATTATTTCCAAAATATTGACCAGTAATTTGCAGAGAATGGAGTATAATGTGAACTGTCCCTCCTTCATGTTAGAGCAGTAGCACAGGGTGGATTTGGTGTTTCCCAGCCAAGCGTATCAGCCATGCTGAGACTGCTCCCATCAGCTGAGTGCTGTGTAGCTAAGGGAGACGTTCTGACTCTCTCTGCTGCTCTATAGCCCTTACTATTTTTCTATCAGCTGCTTCTTCTCTGGCAACATTTTCGTGGAGGAGATCCATTGTCTGTTGCTGTCTGCTGTTGCTTATGGAGAGATGGGGATTTATAAAGACTAAAATGACACCAAAATGCAACAGTGTGACTGTTCCATCAAGCTGCCAGTAGAGCAGCAAATGGGATATAAGGGAAATTATTTACGCAAAATAGCTACAAATATGTTGTGTGCAGTCAACAAGTGTAATTTTATTTTGCTAGATGTAACAATGCAAATGGGGTAAAAGTGGAATTACCTATGACAGCACGTTCTGGAAAAGGATGGGACAGATGGATTAGAAAATGCAAGGTAATGGAAAAGAAGATTTTTTTTTACAGACAGATGTACAATTTAATGAATTTCTTCAAAACAATCAATCTTAAGGACCAGTCTAGAAGGTGTAATTTGAGATATATGGGATTGCCAGAAAACATAAAGGCTAAAGACTGTCCTGGACTTGTATGATCCTAGATTGTGAAAAATTTGAGGTCTAAGATCAGCTCTAATACCTTTTCTATAGAAAAAGCCTAATTTGTGCCATATACAGTATTGATCAAACATTTGTCATTTAAAGGAAAGAAATCCTTAAAAAGACTATCCCTTCTCTTTTTTTAGGAGCAATAAAATCATGATTTTTGCAGACTTTTCCACTGAAACTTTGAAAAGCAGATTGAAATTTCAGGATGTTAAAAAGATTGCGTCAAGCACAAGTTAAATAAATTCTAATTTTCCTGAGTTGTGTACAACAATTAGACTTATTTCAAAACCAACTGGATGCACAAAGCAGAGATGAACATGAGTGATACTGAAGCACCAACTAATACCCCCAAAATGTGTTTTCCTCATATTTGTATTGAGGAAGTAGATATTGGGGTGAAAAATGTTACGTTAAGGAGTTCAAAGTCTTACATAGTTATGAATATGAATTGTCAACAGGGATAGACAAGGAGGGGGTGGACTGGGGAGGATGTGTTTTACAAATCTATATCAGAATCATTTTTTCTCTCATGGAGTGTACTGTATGAGAGATGAGGGATAAAATCAAGAGGGTTGTAATAAATTATCCATTGCAGAATCTGAGAAAGCACTGTCCATATTTTGACTAATTTCTGGGTATATTTTGTGTTCCACTCTACATATATTGCAGTATTATTTTTTATAAACCATCAACTGTTCTATTCATAAAAGTAAGATTGATGCTAAGAAGTTATGTATTTTTTTTACTGCGCATGTTAAATGGGCTTCAGATGATTATTGCTAATGTTAATTTTCCTCCTCCCTTTTCCTCTGATATTTTGTTAATTTTGAATGATTTTGTGACAGGAAGAAGCAGTCCTCCTACTGGTGACTTTAATGCAACACTGGGCCAAGGAATAATCAAGGGGAGAATGTCCTGGAATAATTGGACAATAAGTCATCTCCTTATTGTTTGTTAACCTAAGAGTGGATGATTAGACTTGTAAATACAACAACACCCAAATGAGAAAAAATTATCTTGTTATTCTAAGACTAATAAAGGACTGTCCTGAACAGACTTGGCTCTGTTTGATTCATAAAGCTTATGGCAATTTAGGATTTTCTCATATCAGGCACCATTTGTCTGTCTGACCATTTGTTTGAATATGTTGTGAAGAATCTTTTAAGCGTTTGGAATAAAAATCAGTTTTATGTTCTTGCACTGGTTACATAGTTCTGTTACGATGAACCAAGTATTCCTCATCACCCTATTCTTAGATTAAATTTAACCAGTAAATTTATAGAAATAGGTAGATTCAAGAAAGTCAACTGTTTTTGAATGGATACACTTAGGCTTCGTCTACACAGCAAAAGTAATAATAGTAATACCATCGGATTCTGTTCTAAAATCCGACCAGTATTTTACAATCGTTTTTCGTTTTTCAACCACTTTTTTGCGCGGATTTTGCATTCTGGTTTCAGCCAACCCACATTGAACAGTACTAAAATCCACCATTTTCCGGCAGTTTATAGAACATGTTCCAATTTTTTTGATCTGATTTCGAATTTGAAATCTAACCTCAGAAAATCCGAACTGTATAGACTACAGCTCAAATTTTCTATTGAGGTCTATGGGGATTATTTACAGTCTGATTTTTTTGCAGATTCTAAACACTGAATCCATATAAAATCCATCTGTAAATCAGCGCCATGTAGACATAGCCTTACAAGGTACCTATCATTGTTAAAAGCTTCTGACATGTCATAGACTCTTTATAATTGTATACCATATGTCCTGAGGACAGATAACAGAGCCAAACAGAAATCAAGGGGTGTTTCTGCCACTTAGCAATTGGCAAGAATCTCAGCACCCAGATCCACACTCATCAAAACTACTGGCCTGTCAAATGTCTCCTAAAATGTTAGGTAACGATTAATTGGTATGAATAAATTAACAGTAGAAATTATTTTGGTTTCAGTTTTTTTTAACTTTTAAATAAATAATAATCCAGTTTCCTTTTAGAAATCGCTTTTCTAAATAGGAATGTCCCAGACATGCAGAAAAAAATTAGGAAAGTAGAAAGTAAAACAATATCTAAGAAAGGAGATTACACTAGCTATAAAAACAACAACAGAGAGATGAGACATGGCCTGAAACATTAAATAGATAGGAAGAATATATTTAAAATTTAGAAATAAACATATTTGTGGCAAAAAATATATTGAGAAGGAGATGCTAATGGGGCTAAACTTTACAAAATAATCAAAAAATCTAGTACTTGTATAGGGGCAATTTAAGACAGTAGGATATTATTAATTAATTAGCCCAAACCATTTTAATAGAAGAGAGAATAGAGACATATATGGGGGACATGTATGAAAACTGTCTTGTTCTAAGACTTACTTTGTTTCCCATAGCAACCAATCAGAGCTCCTTTTTCATTTCATATAGTGCTCTGAAAAAATGAGAGGGGCGCTCTGATTGGTTGCTATCAGCAACCAAGAAAGTCTTAGACCCAGACAGTTTTCATACATGTGGCCCTATGTGTCCTAAAATAAGAATCAAGGTCAAAACCAAGGGCCTCACGTATGAAAACTGTTTAGGTCTAAGACTGTCTCTCTTGCTCCTAGAAACCAATCAGAGTTCCCCTTTCATTTTTTCAGAGCAGTATATGAAAGGAAAAGGGAGCGCTCATTGGTTGCTATGAGCAACAGAGATAGTCTTAGACCTAAACAGTTTTCATACATAAGGCCCCGAGATTCTTTCTGTAATTGGTTTCCCATTCCTAAATAATCTAGAATACAACAATAATTTCTGGATTAACCTATATTTGTTAAAGAATTAAAGGAAGCTCTATACTTATCAATGAATAGCAAAGCTCTAGGAATGGTTGGAATTCCTTCTAAGTTTTATAATAAACTTTAAGAAATAATTTTTACCCCTTTGCTTTCAATGTGTAATACATTTAGGACTGTATGAATGAAGCAGTAATCACACTGATACTAAAAAAAAGAGAAAGACTTTGCTTTGTGAGATTCATATCTTGCTATTCTTTATTAAATATTGACATTAAGCTTTTAACCAATGTTCTAGCGACGAGGAAGAGATATTCAGGACATATAGTAGTTGTGTCAAACTCATTTTCACTGAGGGCCACTTCAAAGGATCTTGGAGTGTAGCTATGGCACCTGGGTAGGGCTGTCAGAACTGTGCCACTTCCTGTGCCCCTTCCTGTGAATTGCTGAACAGGGTAATGCATGCTGGAGCTCCGAAGTCAAGATGGTGTCTACTCCCTCTGCTAGTGTCCTTATCTCTGCCAAACACTAATTGCATTCTCCGGGGAAAGTGGAGAGCTGGTCATTCAATATCTAGATCTTGTCCATTTCTGCTTAATGTGTCCAAGCTCTCACAGGCCATATAAAATGATGTGTTGGGCCAGATTCAGCCCTTGAGCATTGAGTTTGACATATGTGCAATAGTTCATGATCATTAAACAGGCTTTATAAGAACAATACTGAAATGCTTTAATTTCAGCAGATTATTGTATAATAGCTAATTGGCTTTAACCAAACCAGGTGAGAGTTTATTCTGGGCACAACTCCAGAAGTTGACCACATGAAGTGACTTTTCCTCTGTTGAATGTTGAGAAACTGGATTAAACTTCTTTCGTTCCAGCCTAGCAGCAAAAATCAGTATGTGAAGAAGTGTGTCCTGAACACTTTAAAGTTAGGAAGTAGATAAGCTAGGGTTGCCTATGCCTGCTATTTAATATAATGATTGAGCCACTTGGGATAATCATCTTACAAGATCAAAGTTATGGGATTTAGCTTATGTTCTTTCATGAAAAATATCACCATATGCCCAAGCCGTTGCAGTGCCTGGGGTTTGGGTGGTCCGAACTCTATGCTGGATTCCACGCACACCGTCAAGGTGTTACCACGTGTTACTGCTTTCTAGAAGGGTTGGTAAGGCATGGTGCACCCCAAGGGGAAATAAGTCCAAAGAGTCAGTGCACTTCTTTAATGGATGAACACAAGTGCAACACAATACATGCAAGACAATGAGTGGCTTCTCCAGTCTTCTGGTAGACAAAGCCTTTGTGTTGAGGAAAGGCCTGGGCTAGTTGTCCTTCTCTCTTTTAGAAGACTGGTATGCTTGCTAAAGCACTAGTGTCCCAGGGTCTGTGGCTAAATCGTCTGGCTGGATTCTTGGTCAGTGCTGGTGACCCAGGATCTCTAGCTTGGTATCTTTGGAATCCTTTTCTGGTCACACAGGCAGTCTGGCAGAGTCTCTACTGGTGACCCAAGATTTCTCGCTTGATATCTTTAGAATCATCTTCTGATCACACAGGCAGTCAGGCAGAGTCTCTTCTGCTAGCCACTGATCTCTATATGCAAAATCACTGAGAGCTCTGAGTGCTAGCTTTTTATACAGTTTCTGGGTGATCTAGAATCTTCTAAAGGGATGGGTGGAGTGGAGAAGCACAACCCTTACAATAACATTGTTACAACTTCAGTCTCTCATACATTTGTATAGAGCTTCCATTCTGGCCTATGGGAATGACTCAAAGGTCCCAGTGTCTAAGATTTTCCCTCCACAACTCAACTGTGCATCTTCTAGAAAAGTGGAAAGTTACCAACTTCTCAGTCCATAGGTAGCACTGCTCAGAGTCTCTAGGTATTAGCTGGCTAAGTGTAAACTCTTCCCACAGTACACAAAACAGAACATATTATAATAAATAATTTAAGCTGAGTTTAGCAATCTAGAACAGCAAAAAAGTACATAACAGTATATACCATGGTACCAAGATAGTAAGGTGTTGATAGTAGCAATAGGGTGAATGTCCACAGTCAAAAGTAACCTTGTTCTGGGGCACTACACCTACACAACATATAGCCCCTGAATGGGGCGTGGCAGAACCACCGCTTTAAGGGTACTTTCACACGGTGCGTTTTTGGTGCGTTTTTGATGCGTTTTTTGGATGCGTTTTTTGTACAGCAAGGCACAACAATTAATGATATACATTGTTGCACAAAAAACGCATCAAAAAAAACGCATCAAAAACGCACCAAAAAAGCGCCGTGTGAAAGTACCCTAAGGGAAATCCAGGAGCTCTTTTAGGTGGAGTGGGGGCATTCCTGGGCTACCTGGGGGTGTTCCCATGAGGGCAGAGGGGCAGCCCCAGACAGACAGCTCCTAACTTCTGCAATATTGTGCAGGTCTGCCATATGAGAAGAGATGCCACCAGCATTCTGAGGAATCATCTTCTCTATGAAACATCTATTATCTTGTGTATGAAATCTGGCCATCCATGCATGTGGCTTTCTCCAATGAAGTTTATTTTAGTTGTAAAATGCTAAGCTGTTCCTGCAAGGTCTCCTCCTCTCTGAAGTGCCAAATGGGGGAGAGTGGAACTCCATTTTCCATTTTGGTGGAGGTCAGTGGAACCTGCAGCTATCAGACATTTATAATGTATAGTTTTAAAATGCCAGAAATGTCTCAGATGGTAATGACCCTTGAGGCTCTAGGGGTTCAGACTTACAATGTGGCCATCAGATAAAAAAAAAAAAAAGTTTTACACCTAAGGGGTTAAATGATTAGGAGCAAAGTTATTTCTGATACTGGCCATTGCAACAGAATATGTCAATTAAGTTGAAAATAATTTTGGATGAGAGAATAGAGTGAATTTAACTTTGCTCACCTGTTTGAATTAGTAGAATCAGGTCAAATGAAAAATGCATATTTAAGAACTAGAATATTAATTCATGGGATATGAAAATTCAGGAACACAAAAAACTTAGGGAATTTAAACACATTGCCACTATGGATGTAACACAAATGATTTTCATGTATAAGTAATGTTTAACTTTGCTGCATCTGTACATCTTGTATGCAGATTAGAAGATACTGGTCTGATATCATAGACTATATGTAGTCCACTTTTAAGATGAACACTCTAGATCAGGGGTGTCAAACTGCGGCCCTCCAGCTCTTGGGAAACTACAACTCCCATCATGTCCACTGTTATAGATTATACAAATGCATGATGGGAGTTGTAGTTTGACACCACTGCTCTAGATGACCCTAGCTTTTGTATATTTAAAGGACACATCTGAATGTGGGGACATTCTGGAGGCATGTTGCACCACAACCAAATGATTCTACACATTTATGACTGGAGGACGGCAATACTAGGCACATTGCTGCTGGAACAGCCAGACCAAGTTAAAAATGGTCTGCCTGAGCCTGAGTTGTCGTAGTGGAACTAGAATGCGCCAAATCTATGACCCGCAGTAGATTCATACATTCTGGCGCATTCTACACTGCTTTAAAGCTATTTGGGCCTAGATCATACATGTTGTCCAGTATGTAGAGTCTAAAAGTTGGAAAACTTGCCAGATACAAATCATATATCGGTCGGATATAGAGGTATTCCTTATGTACAAGACAGCTAATTCTGAAAAGTCCCTGGAAAAATAAGAATAAAAAGAAGATTACAACTTTCAGATCTTTATTTGTTGCCTAAAAATATATATTACCAAATAGAAAGTAATGAATTCTCCATCTATTGGCAATTAAAAAAATGCATTAAAGGGGTTTTGCCACGAAGTAAAATTGATGTGGGAAGCTTGCAAATTAAATAACAAACATTTTCACCATTCATTATTATTAAAAATTCTGCACTGTTTTTGTTTTACCTCTTCCCTTAGTGATCCATTGTTTACAGCTCGTCTCCAGGGGATACGACTAAGGCTGAGAGCTCCTCAGTCCTGGTCAGACATGCTCAGACATCACTTCTCCTCTCAGGCAGCTACTGAGTGTTCGAACCCCAGGTGCTGTCATTCTACTCCTGTCCTCTGTAGTCCTTAGTAATTAGTCAAAGAGTGTTAAGAAATAAAAAAGTAACCTTAATGAGGTCTGTGCATTGATAAAGAGAAAAAAATAAAACACAGGTTTGGTTCCTGCAGGGATTTGAACCTAGGATTCTTGTGTCTGGAGGCAAAAATCTTACCTCTCAGCTACTCCCAATTCTTTACATAAACAGAACTTTATTTGACTACAGAGAGGTGAGCCCTGGTGATGTCATCATGCTGGGTGACATGATCTGCAATTCAAACAAATCACACACTCCCCCTTCTGAGCACACAGAGCTGAAGAGCAGGATACAGAAGGCATGAAATGAGATCGTGGCAAAACCCCTTTAAATACTATACCTACATATGAAAACTTATTTTTCCAAGATAAAGATAATTTCTTCCAATTTCACTAATTATGGGTATCTTGTTTGAAAACTCTGTCAGAGTATAACATATTTTTGTTTTAGTTTTTTTTTCTAACCAGTCCAGCAATGTAGGAAGTGGTGTGGGTAAAAGGAGAAACTTTTTTGTCATTTGTTGAAAAAAAAAAAAAATGATTACAAACTTTCTACATTTATTTAAAATTTATAACTGTAAGGCTAGTTTCACACTTGGTTTTTAACATGTGTTATAATGAAACTTTTTTTTCAAAAACGTATGCCTAAAACCACATATACTTTGTATTTTTTACGTCTGTGTTTCTTTTAATGTATACATTAAACATATAAGGTCACGTTACCATACGATTGTATCCACATACCTTTTTTGATAAAAAGATGTTCTATCATCATGTTAGGGTTTCTGATGAAAACCCAAATAAAAAAAACGTATTCATTTGGGAATAATAATAATAATAATAATAATAAAAATTTTTTATTTTATAGCGAAACCTTTTCCGAGCATTTTTCCAAATTAGGGGTTTGTAATACAGACATTAAAATTTAAAAAGAACTTAAAAATGAGACCCCGGGGTATGAGGCCCCGGCTCGCGAGGGGCTTAAATCTATTATGGTTTTATGGGTGGGGAAAAAGGGGGTTAAAAAGTGCCCCAGTTTACTATGGCCCACCCATGTTACATAAATAAGAGGGGTTTACATAGAAATTGGGTGCCCCAAACCCCCCTGACAGTACTTCTTATACAGATAATTTCCCTTGTGAGTCCCCTAGTGTAGGGGGGTTGACGGGTGGGGATACCCTTTAGGGATCTTGGTAGGCCAGGGAAAAAGGGTTTTTTTTTGGGCCCTTTTTAAAATGTGAGGGTTTGAAGGTCCCTTGATCGCCCGCTTTAGCTTTTCCCTTAGGGCCCGGTGTGCCGTGTGAAATTTTGGGGAGAGGGGGATGGGGGGGGTTCGGATAAATTGAGGAATGTATTTCTGATATCTAAGCGGGAGCGGAGAGAAAGGGTTGGGTGGTAGACAGAGATAAAGGGAGGAGAGTAGGGAGGGGGCAACACTGGGGAGAGTTTAGGGGTTTGAGAGTGGTGATTTTTTAGGGTTTTTAATTCTTTTATGGATGGGAAAACCAGTTGCAGTGACTGACCAGGGTAGAAAAACGTATAGCGCTGGGGGAAAAAGACAACCCCCCCCCCCCCCCCCCCCCCCCCCCCCCCTGGCTGCTGCTTTCAAACAGTTTGCGGGGGGGGAAAAGGTTTGCAGAGGGGGACCGATAAGCAAGGAGTTGCAGTGTCAAGACGAGAGTGTAATTAAGAGCAAAAATGGGGGTTTGAGCTTTTTCCCACCGTGAGAAAAGTAGGGTTTTTGGGAGATGTTCTTAAAGGTGGGGTGACAGGAGGGGCGGGCAGGGTTTTGGTTATAAGGGGTAAAAGGACAGTTTTAGAATCAAAGTTTTTTTTTTTTTTTTTTTTTCCCCCAAGCAGGGGGGCCTGTCCCTTTGGAGTTATTTTGGTGCCACACTGGGGACCGAGATAGCAGGGTAGGGGTTGGGTTAGAGATGGAAAAAGGGGACAAAAAAGTTCGGTTTTAGTGAGGTTTATTTTTAAGATGGAGAGAGGACTTTGATGCCCAGAGACAGCGGACAGACCACGGGTGTTTTGTATCGGGCAGGAGTGTTTGTCTCGGGAGGATTGTAGCATGAAAAACGTATCCATTCATTTGCTTTACGTCGCTTTAGACTTCAATCCCAAAAAAAAAAGTTTTCATAGACTTCTTTTTTTTTGCGGGGCCCAAAATTTCTTTTAGTTTTTCCGGGTTACACTACTTTTTATGGCTAATGTCAAACTTAAACGTTTTTGTACCAAAAAAACGTTTTGGGAAAACCTTTTTTTTTAAATTTTCCATAGGTATAAGGGGTAAAAACATAACGCCCAAGTAGCTAAGTAAATATGTTTGATCCCATACTGTTTTATCGGTTCAAAAAAAGCTTGAAATGATTTTTTTTTTTTTGGCTTTTAAAATCGGAAAACGTAATGGTATACGTTTTGCATGCGTCAAATGTATATATTTTTGTTTGCATTTTTCATAACAAATCTTCACATGGGAAAAAAAACCATCCTTTTAAAAAAAAACATCCCAAAATTTTTGAAAACTTTCCCCCCTAAAAAAAAACACAGATGTACAAAATTAAAAAAGTTTTACATTTTGACAGTATTTTGGGCATATTTTTTTGAAAAAAGTTTCCCTATAGGGTATTTTAAAAAAATTGTGGGGCCCAAATTTATGAACGTTGGGGCTGACAGACCAGTTCAAAAATTTTGGGTTTTTTAACAGTGTAAAATGGGCCAGAATTATAAAACCTGTTCTTCTGCAAGCATCAACAAAAGAAATTGTAGTCCCAAATACGAAAAACTCAGGCTCGGGGCCAGATCCCCTTTAATCGGGGTTTGGGCTTTTCTAACTGTTCTGCCCCCTTTGTTTTTCGCATAAATAATTTTTAAATGTGTTTTTTCTATGATTGTTGTGGGGATTTCCCCCAGAACGCCCTAAATCTTTGGCACTTTTAAAAAAGTGTCTTTGGACTTTAAACAAGGGCATTTAATCGCGCCAAATTTTTGGGTGCACCTTTTAAATCCCTTTTTTTTGGCTAAAATTTAAGAACACCGAAAAACTGGAAAAAAGGGACCCGTTCTTTACATTTTGGTCTATGGGAAACTTAAGGGGCCCTTTTTTTAACGAAACTGTCAAAAGGGTGGGTTTTCACCTGTCGACTTTTCCTATCGAAATGAAACGTTTAATCCTGGGCCGGGAAATCAGAGGCAAAAACCTTTGGATTTTTGCAGGGTTTTTTAAATTAAGGGCCGTAGTGTAAAACCTACTTTTTCATGCATTTTTTTATTTGTTTTTATTTTCTTCAGTGTCAATTAAAAACCCGTACTGATGTCCCCCAGGAGGGTTTGTACCCTTTTTCCCCCGGGCAAAAAAAAAAAAAAAAAAAAAAAAAAAAGGGACCAAACCCGGGGGGGGGGGAAAAATTTTGGGAACAAGGGGGGTTAAATTCTTTTTTATGCAATTAAGAGTTTGGTGCTTGTGATTTTTGTCATGAAATCATACAGTTTTTAATACTTGTTGATGTTTTTTTCAAGAATAAATGTGAATTATTGTTCATAGAAAAAAAAAAACACCCCCTTAAAAAAAAGTCTTAGCTGGTCTTTGGGAAAGCAAAAATTAATAAAAAGCATTGTCTTTTTTTGGGGAAAAAAGGGGGTCCCTGAAACCCCACGTTTTGACCTTGCTGAAAAAAAATTTCCTGAAAGTGTCCGGGGAGGGACAGATAAAAGTGTAGAAAATGCTTGACCTTATTGATCAAAAACCCGTGGTTGATTTTGGGTGAAAACAGTATTTACAACCATGCTTGAGTTTTGGTGACCCTTTCATTTATTTTTCACTGCTTGCTGGATGAAAATAAAACTTTCAAAAGGGCCGGATATTAGGCTCCAGAAGTTGAAAACCCATTTTACTCATTTTTTGTAAGAACAAATCTTTAAAAATATCCAACTCATTTCATCAATGTTCTAAGATTATTATTTCCCCTACTTTTCAAAAAAAATCATTTTTAACCTGTCATTGCTTCTTAAGTGGGAAAATATAAAAACCGCAACCTACTTAACATCAACCTTGTTTTCTTCAAATCAGGGATCTTCCCCTGCAAGCTTTTCTTCCAACAAAAATTAGCAACTGAAAGTGTGTATAATTTAGTAAAATTAATGGCTAAGAAGGTGTGAAATTTCAGACAAAGGATGATTAAACCCGAGTCCTCCCGTTTTATATTACAGTCTTAAAAAATCAAGGGCTGCGTCCCCATAACAAAAACTATTGGGACATATTAAGTGTCTTTTTAAGGAAAATTTCAGATCAGAAGAGAATGAAAATCATTTGTTTCCCTCACAGTTTTGGAATTTTTTACTTTTAAAAAGGGGAAACAATTTTTTGTTTTTTTCTTAAACCCTTTTAACTGTTACCCCTATTAGAAAGGTTTTTTATTTACAGTTTTACTTCTAAAACTATAAAAAAACTACATATTCAAAAAAAGTCCTTTGATTTTATACATAATGGTTTGGGGTTGGTTTCAAGTGTTGAAATTTGCTGCCTAAATCATGCTCCCCGAGAGTTTTAGGACCCCCTATGTCCCAAATTTACCGGGATCCCGGTTTCCTTGTGTCCCACCAAAGGTTAAAATTTGGGGAAGGTGCAGAGGAAGAAAAAAATTTTAAAATTTAGATGGCACTATTTATGTAAACAAACAGGGGCTGAAAATCTAAGGGGTGCTCACACGGGGGGGTATCAAAAATACATTACAGTCGCTCCGCAATCGGGGCCCGGTTTTTTTGGAAACCACCCCGGGGTTTTTCCAGAAACACCAGGGAGGCCGGACGGGCCCGGCCCCCCTAGAAATTCGCTGCTAAAAAATTGGGCATGTCACTTTTCTCCCCCGGGGTTAAAAATTTCGATCATATTTCCCCACACGGGGGGGGGGACAACGTAATTCTTTGTTCTATGAGAGCTATCGTTACCGTTAAAAAGCCGTTTTGAAAAATACCAAAAAACATGTCGCTGCTTCTTTTCTGTGGGCACGGTTTCTGCAGTGGGGCCCTTTCCCCTTCTTTGTCCAAGGGTTTTTCAAGACCTGGTTTTTGTCTGTTCATGACCCATATGTGTTTTTTAAAATACGGGTGGTCAAAAATCCCCGCAAGTGATGAGGGAGGAAGGCGTTTTTTTAGGCTATGTCCCGGAAAATGGCTGCCATCTTGAAAAAACACCATTTTTGGTTCAAAAGCAGTTTTTCCCAAAAAGGGAAAAAGGTCGTGTTACTATCAAAGAAGATTTAGAAATTGGGTTTTGAAGTGATTTCCCCAATTAAATTTGAAAATCTTTTTGTTAAAAAAAAGGGTCTACAGAACTGGGATTCGCAGCTGTAATTTCCCTTTTTTTTGTGGAACGGGTTATGAAAGTGTGTGGGTTTTTTAGGTTATGTTTTAAAACCCAAATGTGTAAAGTTTTTTCTTTAAAGGAAAAAATGATAAATAAAAACTTTACAAAAAATTGTGATATCTTTTCTGGTTCAAAGGTTATCAACACAGAAATTTGCAAAAACAACAGCAAGCCGTTTGATGGGGTTCAAAGTGCTTTTCCCTGGGGCTGAAAAACAATCTGAAGGCGCTAAATCCAGTCGTTATGAACCCACATGAGAACTTTCTGTTCTGATAACTAAAAATGCTTTTATGAAGAAAACAGAAAGAAGGAAATTTGTGCCTCATCAACTCACTGCTTACTGTACCTTTCATTAAAGATTTAAGAAATCTAAACCAGACTAGTTGCTAGGAA
This sequence comes from Phyllomedusa bahiana, assembly GCA_025379985.1. Classification (NCBI taxonomy): domain Eukaryota; kingdom Metazoa; phylum Chordata; class Amphibia; order Anura; family Hylidae; genus Phyllomedusa; species Phyllomedusa bahiana. The sequence continues at coordinate 4,228 of JAODAL010020996.1, read as the reverse complement.
TGTGCTGCCATGATCTTTTTTCTTTAGATCCTCTTCAATATTTGAATTACTATTGGGTTTTAAAACCCCCAGCTAAAATGTTTTTGTTAAAAAACTCCAAATTATATTTTTTGGGCACAAAGGGCCCTTTTTTTTATTAAACCGGACCCCCACAGGGTTTTAAAGGAAAGGGCTTTTTTCTGAATGGGCCAACTATTTTTTTTTGTACAGGTTTTGGAATTTCTAAGATTAAAAAAAAATATGTTTCAAGCCAAGGGTTAGGACATCATAAAACACCAGGACAAATACAAAAACAACTCTAAATAAAGCAAACTGATACACAAGAAGTGAGGGTTTGTCCAAAAGCTCACAATCTTTAAAAAGTGCAAAAAAGGTTTAAATGTTTGTGTATTAGATTTTTTTTTGTAAATTGGGAACCCAAATGTTGGATATACTAATTTAATGAAGGAAACTTTTGGGGGAAAAAAAAAAATTTATAACAAGATCGGCCCAAAATGGAAAATTTTTTTTCTTCTCAAGATTTGGCTGTTTGACAAATTTTTTTAAAAGCAATTCTACTGCTTTCCTCTAGTGCCGCACTGTAAGATTAAGGATTTTAAAATAGATTTTTTTTGCGTTTTTTTATAACACTGTGTTAAAAGCTTCATCTAATGTGCACATATCTGGCCTCTCCTACTGGTATCAAAAGGATATGATAACAACTTACTGGGTATGAGAGCAGCCCTGTTGTGCCTTAGTGTCTTGATTTAGGGGAAAAAAAAGGGGTTTGGCATTTCCTTTTTTTTAACTAGTTTATAAGGGGACTGAAAGGGATTTGCACCTGCTTATCCCCCTTTTAAAAAGACAAATATGCATGTTTTAACCATTAAATTCCAACTGTTATTTAAAAAAATTTTCCCTCAAAAACGGAATTTAAACACCCCTTTATAAAAATTAAAGTTTAATTTTTGGTGGAAAAAATTTTTTATATCTGTTCAGTTTCCCATGTATTACTGCTGGAAAAGCCACGGAATTGCTGGAGAGAACTAGGTGGAACAGCCATGTCTTTATTTACAGATACTGCAGCTCCAATAAAATGTAAAAAATCTATACTTACCGCCGTTCTAGCGTGGACATTGCCAGCAATGTCTCCCTGATCTTCTGTTTACACCCAGCTACTGCAGCCACTGGTTGGCCACCAATTGCCTGATGTCACAGCTCAGAGCCATTCACTTAGGAATAATGACAATGAACAATGGAGCGTGACTGCTGCAGCCAATAAGTAGCCAACTATAGCAGGCGGATGTGAAAAGAAGATCAGGGAGACACAGCCGACTGAATGATGGTGAGCTGAGTATAGCCTTTTTCATTTATTGGAGCAGCAATATCTTATATTGGTTGAATAGAAAGACGTAGAGAACCTCTTTATACACAAACATATAATATGTCACAATGGAAAAAATGTACTTAGTGTATGTATTGCAAATATCCTTTTTTTGCTAATCTTATAGATCGTTTTCTAGCAGGTAATAAAGGCCTAAATGTTATATGGATATTTTACTGACTTGTCTTCATTGGGCTGAGTATTGAATGACAGGGTTTTAATAACGTTTTCAATCTTCTGTATATCAAGTTTAGAATTTACACTGCTCTACTTTCAACATGATTCATTTGACATTCAGCTTCTGATTCATAGTGGAATAGCTGTTCCAAGAAGACAGTCGTTTATTTTAGTAGAGGAGGAGTCCCATGTTTGCCACGGCTAGATGAAATACCTCTCTTTATATCATGGGGTTAAAATTTGCAAGTGTGAGCAAAAGAGCAGTATGGCTGGAAACTAAGGGACATGTATGAATCTCCCCACGTCGGGGCGCACCTTTCCGCCAGTTTTCCCGGCAAATTTTTGGGCCCCCCTGATTTTTGTGGGCCCATGGGCCGGGGTATACTTATGTAAAGTCCGCCGCGCCTCGCCAGTGTTGGGGCCGGGGCGGGGGTGCGGGGGGACAGGGGAAACAAATTGGGGGGGCGGGGCCCCCGGCGCTGCGCCTTTAATTTTTAATTTTTTGGCCCCTTTTCCGGGAAATTGGCGCAAAAATTAAAAAAAAACCGGGGGGGAAAAGTCCGCGCGCCTGCGTGTGTGGGCGCAGTTGGGGATTAGGCACAGTGGGGACTGCGGAAGATGGGTGTTTCGATTCGAGAAGGCGGGGAAAACGCGAAAAAATTATTCAATGCCCGTGCGGAAAGAATAAAAATCCCCTTTATTAGGCGGAAAAATTTCAGAAAAGACCAAACCCTCAAAAATAAAAATACATAAAAAAAAATCCTTTCCAAAATCTAAAAGGCGCTAATCAAAATTAGGATATTGGAAATTGCGGGAAATCAGAATTCAAATTTGAAAGCTTTTCTTTTGGTGGGAGAACCCAAGCCAATCAGAAAAAGGAGCGCAAAGCCCATTATATTTCCATGGAGAAGTTTTGACCAATCAAAATCAAAGGGGGACAGTTCAAAAGCAGTAAAAAAAAAGAAAAAAGGTGATTGGTTGAGCGCGGGGGCTTGGCTTCTCGGCCCCGAGCGCGAGTTTTTCTCCCCCTTGTGTCTATGGAAAAAATGGGCGCAAAGCAAATTTAGCCTCGGCCTGGGATGGAGTTGAATAAAAAAAACTTTTTATTAGTGTAAAACTTATCAGATAAAGCGTGAAACCCTTTTTAAAAATAAATCAGTTAAATCCTAAAAACGCATTTGTCGCCAGAGGCGCTACTAAGGGAAATTCAAAATAGAGAATTTCGGGGAATACGTTATTCAAATTGTTTTGCTCTTCTGATTGGTCGGGATAACCGCCCTTTTAGAATAGGGGGGACGTGGCCATTCTTTTCCCTTTGGGGGAGTATTGCCAATCAGAAAGGAGCGACAGGGCCCATTCAAACCCTTAAAAAAATTTAAATCTTTCCCCCCAAAGTTAAAAACAAAAAATAAAAAGGGGGGAGCTGCGGGGGCTGGTTTGCCCAGGGGGTCTTTCTCTGATTTTGGGGGGGAAAAAACCCGGGCGGCCGGAGGCCCCAAGGGGTTTTTGGGACCTAAAGGGAAACCCCCCCGGGGGGGGGCAATGCAAAGGGCCCGGGGGCCGAAAAAAAAAAAAGGGAAAATTTTATAATGGCCTTTTTGGGGAAGGAAAAATAATAATTTTAAAAATTATTTTTTTTTATTTTGGTAATGCCCCAAAAAGGGGGGTTAAACCAAAAATAAAAAATAAATTTTTTTGTTTTTTTTTTTTTTCCCTTTCCCAAAAATTTTTTTCATTTTATTTTTTTTAAATTTTTTTTTAAAACCAAAAAAGGACCCAAAAAAAATTAAAAATGTTTTTTTTGAAAATACCTGTAACATGAAAGTTTAAAAAATTTGCAACTTTATAGTATTTTTTACATATACAGTACTAAAAAGTGAGTAACCCCCCAAATTTTTTTAAATATTAATTATATTTTTTATAGGGGAAAAAAACGATTTTTTTGACATTTGATAAAATGTAAGTGGTCAGTGTAAAGATTAATAAAGTGTAATTTGGTGTTTCCCTCAAAATAACTCAACACACGCATCAATGTCTAAAAAGTGGGAACAAAAGTGTGTACACTCCTAAGTTTTAAAGGGCAAAATTTTTCCCAAAATGTCAATTTTTGTTAGCAACCCTTATTTCAAAATACCTTAAATTTTTTGGATGGAGTTTACTAGACCTTCCAGGTCGCCAAAAGGAATCCTTTCCACTCCCCCTCATTTTCTTTACAAGACAGTAGTCATCTGGGAGTTGTGTTTGGGGCATTTATGTTGGAAAACTGCCCCAAGGTTTCCGAAGGGGTATGTTCTGCTTTTAGTTGTTACAGTAATGTTGATTCAGGGTTCCCCCAATGAATGTAGCTCCCCCCAGCCCACAGCAGTTCCCTCCAGGCACTCCCACCCCCGCTTGACTTAGAAGAATACTTGTCTTTTTGTCTTCTCCTAGTTCCCAACTGATTAACACCTTGAACCAAAAAAGTTTTCTTGATCCATCAGCCAAAGAAATGATTCCCGTAAACCCGCTTGTCTGCTTGTCTTTACAATTGTTTGGGGTTGTTATCCATATCTTGAGAGAGGTTTCCCTTGGGGGGCCATGCAGACCATTTTTTAAGCGTGTGTGGCGATGGTTGGCATTGCCCGGCTGACTCCCCCTTTAAACCCCTGCGCAATTGGCAGCCTCATACCTCTATTTTTAAAAGACAAT